>JAZDUH010000263.1:15310000-15500000 GCA_036419115.1 Scarus forsteni
ACAGATAAATAGATAGATAGATAAATAGACAGATAGATAGACAGACATAGATAGACATAGATAGACAGACAGACAGACAGACAGATAAATAGACAGATAGATAGACAGACAGACAGACAGGCAGATAGGCAGATAGGAATCCATGAAATATTTAAGTCAACCAGAAAACAGAATAAACATTAAATTTGAGGCCTACCTTCAAAATCATGGGTTGGCAAATTTGATAACCAAGAAGGTCACGTTAATTCTATTCTTAGGGTCCACATTGTAGGAATTGGAACAATAAAGTTGCTAGTTGTTTATGTTTATTTTATGAAAAGTTTAGTTTTTATTTGAACAAACATATAGTAATGCACAAAGGGGATTTTAAAGAGATAGTAGCAGCTCTATTCTCTTGGAAACTTTGCCATGTTAATGTTTTCATAGTAAATTTTACAGGTTTCAAATACGTCAAACATTTATTGAGATTAAATAAAAGAAAAAGCAAAATCTGTAGATACGTTTGGTTGCTGTTTAATTAAACTTTTCACGTGTGAATTACACCAAAATTTAAAATAAAAATACAAAATGATGTGATATCTGAATATAGGCCTAATACCCAAGTTATCCTTCATTAGGTTGTTTGGATTTATGATGCAATATCCCAATATGGTTAAAATGCACGAAGGTAATATTTCTATATTAACTACCTAGTAGTTGAATATGGTACTGAAACTGTTCTTAAATGTGTATTTTTTTATATATTTTTTGTATTTGCATCATCTATTCGGAGCATGCATGCGGGGTCAGATTTCTCCGCTCTGTCGGTCCTGACCTGCAGTTTAACGACCCTGCTCTGGATCCCTGCGGGGACACTTTCCCAGATTTAGGCGGTGTGTTTTCCCACAATATCGCAGGGAAGCGAGAGGCCTGAGCCAACACACACACACAAACACACACACCCACATGCAGCTTTGACACCCTCCTGTCAGCCCGGGAAACAAACAGACGGCCATGTTTTTAACAGGAAATAAACTCCTGAGCATGAGACGAACTTCCTCTGCTGAATATCTGAGTAACTGCATTGTTGAGGATGCTGTCATTGAGAAAAACACTACTCCTTACAAAGGTATGCCAAAAATCAACTGTCCTACCTCAGCTCTGTGCAAACAGACATCTGACTAAACAACGGTGTATTCAGCACACCACACACACACACACACACACATGCAGAAACACACACTGAGGAATCTGTAAAGGCTGAAACACCCAGCTGGGCCTGATCGGCACATTCCTCCGTCATGGTCATCACACGGCGAGAGGACATGAGAGAGATCAACGAAGGGTTAATGACCATTGGCGTTATTAGTCATACTAGTTGACTATTCAGAAGGGCCCGATCAATACACTTTTTTCCCGATTCGATTTTTTACGTTTTTTTAGATGCCAATTCGATTTAAATTGGGATTCTACGATATTGTCCATTTTTGCAATCTTTAGTTAGCTTTTTTCATTTTTCTCTTCTTTTAATGAAGTTAAAGCCAGTTTTTGTTGGGTTTAATCTAGTTTAAAAACACTTGTCGATATAAATAGAGTTTTTATTTAGTTTTGCCAGTTTTTAATGGAATAAAGACTTGTTTTGTCTTGTTTAGTGAAGATAATACGCTTTTATTGGGGTTAATATTTGGTTTAAAAATGGAAAGCTGGTTTTCAGGTGTAGATTTTAGGATTGTTTTGGTACATCACAGTTTCATAATTATTGATTTTACAACAAGATCACTAAGGAATACAAAACAGCAAAAGCTCATTACCAAACCCTCTGCAAGATCCTTTACTTGACTCGCTATTTTGCATGTTTAGCTTTTAAAAATGTGATGAAAATAAGGTCATGATTCTCTAAAAGATTACTGTAACATGTTAATGTCAGTACATTTAAGTGATATGCATCTATAAGCATTATTTGCATTGTTATTCAGTAGGGCTGGGATGATACGCTTTTCTCCTAATTTGATTTTTTACGATTTTTTAAGATTCGATTCAAATTGCGATTCTATGATATTGCATGCAATCTTTAGTTAGCTTTTTTAACACCAGTGAAAAAGATGAACAATGATGATGGCTACAGACTATATCAGGAAAAATACACATCACATGTGAGTCTGTTTTTAGGATTTATTCAGCAATATATTTTAACCAGCTGTTTATACTCTCTCTTCAAAAGACTGGACTGCATTTAAAAGTGGCTTATTAACACAGACTAAAATGAAGAATTTAAATTAGAAAAAAATCAATTTAAAAATCGTCAAACAAAAAATCCTGATACCTATGTGAATGGATTTTTCCCACCCCTACTTTTTTTGGTCTACTAGTACTATTAGTAGACTTTAAATTGTTCAATAATACTACTAGTAAGCCTTATCTGCAAAATGGAGGGCAGGGAAAAACAAATTCAGGCTCCCATTGGCTTTAGAAAATATTACAACCAATCAGGGAGCTGGATTTGGTTAATAGTCTTCTTAATAGTAATAATAATAAATTTTATTTAGAAGTGCCTTTCTGGACACTCAATGAACTTTACATGGCAATTAAAACACTATTAAAATAAATAAAAACAAAAGATACAACAAAAAATACAACAAATCAGATCATCATCTGTCAAAATTTTAGTAAACAGAGAAAACGACAAGCAAACACCAACTACTTTCTTGGTGTGGGATTTAAAGGTTTAAAAAGTTAATAATGTAATTCACAAATATTTGGGACAAATCCATCAGAAAAGGCCAAAATGTTTGTAAATAAAATAGCAATCAAAAAAACGGATGATACTATATTTAACAAACACAAGAATGTTTTTGATGAATAACAGATATATACATAATTCATATCAGTAAGAGGTGAAGTGTTAAAATAATGATGGTGATAATAATTATAACAGCTTTCAGCTTTTTGAACCTTTAAATCCCACACAAAGAAAATATGAGTTATTTTGGCTTGTTTGTTTTGTTCTGTATTCTGAACAACTGACAGAAACAATTTCTTAATATTTTTTTAAATATATAAAAATTTTCCTGAATATAATGACCTCAACCAAACCGTTAAGCTGGGAGTTAAAGGGTTAAAGACTTGACTGTCCTCCTGTTAAAATTACGAGTAAGATGCAACACTTTAATCCACGAGTGAGAAACCACAGACTGACATCTGAAAGCAGTAATTATTGAGATGATTTAACGAGAGTTTAAACAAATCACCGTCACATCTTGTTTTTTAAAGACGGCATATTAACTATCTGGAGTGGAACAGTATGGTTTGTAAGCAGCTCGCACAGAGAGCTTCATTTATTAGAAATCATAAATTCATTAAAAAAATATAAAAACTGTAACACTGGTCTCCAATTCTGAGTCAGATCTGACTGTAACCACCTCAGAGAAAGTATGTCTGATATGATCACAGTGCATTGTGCTGCATGTTCAGCCGTCAAAAACATCTCAAGCCAACATCCTGAAGAGCAAATACTCACCTTCTGACTGGTACTGAGGCCCTGATGCAACTCAGAGCTGATTTATCACCCCTCGATTAAAAACTAGATTTATGACGTTCTTCTAAAAGCAGCTCGCCAAAACAATGAAGAAAACCTGCCAGTGAGATTCCTAACCCCTGAACTATTCAGCATCTCTCTGCGCTCTACACTGACTCACCTCTCTGCTGATCCTCTCAGGTACACAAACCACTTTATTATCTGAAGCAACTGCCTGGAAAGTCGTAAACAAAATGACAACTTGAAGCATGCGGCCGGATATTTGCTGCACGCTTTATCTTTAAAGCTCAAGCCAGAACTAATTGGTAGCTACGATTTGGATGTGTTTGCAAAGCTAATGAGCTAAACTCGAGAACAACCCACACTAAAATAAATTGACCCTTTATACGGTCATGAACACAGACATGGATGAGTTTAATGACAGCCTTCAGGCTGCATTTTAATATTACTGTCTTCTTCAGAAGGCCAATGTTTGCTGACCATAAACAGCCAAAGCTGAAGCATCAACAGTGCAGCAGTAAGACCTGATGTTCATCAAAGCTGTTGACATATTTTATTGAGTTTTTATTGACAAGGACAGAGTTAAACAGCTATCCTAATTTACATCCTGCGGGGACCAATTTTGAATAATTAGATTTGGAAATATGGCTGAAGGACACTGGAAAGTAAGTAGACTGATCGTTGATTTGCTTCTTCTTCCACTGCAAACTGCAGCCCTGACAGCAGCAGCTTATAAACACAGAAGAGTGTTTTTAACAATTGATACCAAACTTTGTTGCACTGCTGAGCATTTGTGGTTGTTGCAGTAAAAACTGTTGTTTGAACAAGTGTCAAAGAGAGTGTTTTTGACTTTGGTCTTTACCCAATATCCCATTATTAGTGGAAGTGCACTTTGCAGAAAGAGCACTTAAGTGTATTTGCAAACATCACATTGCGTCGTTTCAGTTTGTGCTGAAGACACAAACAAATGTTTCTCAACCTTTTTGTGGTCCTGAAACCCCAACATATTTTTAATCTTCCCTGAGGACCCCCCCCCCCAACCACAGGGGGAGGGGGTTCATGGTCGTCTTCTACTTCTTAGTAGTAGCGGCGCTATACATGCCCCGTGTGCTACCATTATACGGATGTCCGCCGCTCGATTTTGGATCTAAATATCTCCTGAAGCACTGTTTGGATCAGGAAAGCCTTCTGGGTGAGTATATTGTTCTACTTCATTCTATAAACAATGTGAAAGCTGTAGAAACCGAACTTATCCTTTAATAAACATTGTGGGATTTTTTAAAAATAAATTTTTGTTTTAAGGACCCCTTGCAGTTACACCACAGACCACTAGGGGTCCATGGACCCCTGGTGGAGAAATACTGCCTTAAATGGCTAATTTTAACCCCCAAAGGGGGAAAAATGTCAGTCCTAAATGACAAAGTAGAATACAACAGTGACAAATAGTGACAGTTGGTATTAGTAATTTTTAAAATTACACGTTTTAGGCAGCCTTTTATTAGACTAAGTTTGCATTCAAATGGAGGTTCACTGATATGGCAGATGTATGAAAATTAAAATTAAATTTTTTTTTTTTTTAAATCCTAAAATTTGGAGTATTTAGAGTATGTGGATCCTGCCATTTAACCACAAAAGAACATTTAAAATGAAACTTTACTGACTCATGAAAAAAGTTAACGAGAAAACAAAAGCTCTGGAGAAGTAACAGCGATAAATATGACAGTTTGTCATCTTCTCAGGCAGATATAAGATAACCTTCTGTGGGAATAACAACCTAATAAGTAATCCTCACATGAATCTTACAGATTTAATAGTATGAGTGAGTCACTGGGTGAGTAAGGCCATCAGGCTGACATTAGTGCGCATATGGTACTAATGTTCACAGCTATGTCAGGATGTGTTCAAGGTCAGCTCGGAAAAATGATTATCAGCCAAACAAAGGTGAATAAAACCTCCTAACCATGCTAACCATGTTGCATGAAGGAGAAGAAATTTTAGATTTAGGAAGCAGCAATGTGCACGAGAGTTTCCAAAATTTCATACCACAACTTTGAGAAGAGGCTGCAGCGTGATCTGTGGTGGGAAAAGGGCTAAAGATCAGCATTTAAAAAACCAACAAATCAACATTGTTTGAACTTTTCACAAGAGCAACAAGTCCTGTGGGCTCGCAACAGAGCGTAGGGCTGGGAAATGATGAGACTTTATTAATACAAATCCCATTATTCTCTCATTAATCAGATTATTTATCGATCCATGATGATTTTCCAATGGGATGAAGTGGCCTACATTATTTTTTTTGTGGCAACAATGTCAAACACATGACACCCTCGATGCAGTGCTGCAAGTTACTGGTTTTCCATCCACTAACTGTTGTGCATGTTTGTCATTTTGTTGAAAATCAAGCCACCAGTTTGACCATTTCTGCCATCTTTCTGCCAAGATTTTCAGCTTCTTTATTATAATTTATAAAGCATGGCATCTTAAATTTGCAAGGAATGCAGAACAAAGTTGTAGGAACTAAAACTAAAATGGACAAATTATATTGAAGCTTTGATAAATTGTTATAAAGCCTTTACTGGATTTGGTTTATTATCAATATGCTGGAGCAAAATATTCTAATTTATAAAACATTAGGGCTGATCCGATACAATATGGGCAGGAATAATACACATTTTTATAACTTATTTTGTAGTATGGACTGTAAGAAAAGGCTTGATCAGGTGAGATTACTCAAACAGAGAACAGTAGTCAGCAATAATAGGTAAGGAAAAAAAGCTGTTTTTAACCAATGGGTTCAATAAATTTTAACCTTAAACATAAGAACATACTACAATAAAATAAAATCAATAAAAAAAATAGATTAGAAGACCCTGAAAAGTAACCTAGGCAAAAGTATATTCTACAACTAAATTGATTAATTAAAAAAAATTAGAATGGACTGTTGTATCAGAGTATCTGTATCGGATATTTTAGATGCACGCTAATATAAATCGATTTTTTTTTTTTTTTTGCTGATATCGGAGCAATATCAGATATCAATATTGAATTGTGACACCCCAGACTGTTTTAATTAATAAAATAATGCACTCCAAACTTGACAGGGCATGTCTGATTGGTTTGGGAGTATATTTTGACAATGTAAAAGCAAATTGATGCATGTCATTTTTGTGTCATTTTTAGGATTTTTTAAGAAGGAAAAAAATTGATTAAAATTGTACATTGAGATTTATGGAACAAAAATCTGGGATTTTAATTTTAAGCCAATTTTCCCAGCCCTATGGAGTGTTAAATGTTATAAAACAACTAAGATATAGTTATGGATGAATAGATAAAGGATAAATGCAAACTGAAAAGTCTAAGGAGAAAAGTTAGGGAAAAAAAGCAGATTTTTGTTTTATTTCGACTTCCTTCTTGAATCCGGTTTAAACAAAACACTGAAGGTCAACATATTTATCCATCATCAGCTCCGGTCCACTCGGTCTGACTCGGTGAAGAAGCTTTTATCCGCAGTCAGCTACCACTCAGCCTCACACCAGTCTGGTTAAATGAGAGGGCTCAGCTTTAATTACGCCTCCACAAAGTCAAACAATAAAAAGCTTCAGGCTTTAAAAGGATGTTTGATCCATGGCCAGGTGTGTGCATGAGCTTAACCTGCACAAACTAATGAAACACTTCCTTGTTCTGAGGGCTATACCTCCCGTGATTGGACAATTAGAAGAATTTCTATGATTGGTCAATTATTGCACAGGAGAAATAAACAGACACATTAGAGCTGGAACAGATGGTTTGTTTTAGAGCAGGAATAAAGGAGCTGTTGGTTACCACATCACAAACAGTAACTGAAGCCTTGTGTGGGGTTTGAATCCGAACCTTGGCCCACATCTTCCCCAACTCTCTCAATCCACTGTCAACTATTGCTGAAACATCACCCAAAACTAAAAAGGCACCGATCGATCAGTGTCACTTTCCTTAATTTTGGCCAATCGGCTGATCCTTACATGAGAAACTGATCTGATCCACCTCCCTAAAGGTCTGAAAGTCAGCAACTGTACCTTTTTCCTCTGCCTTCTTCTGCCTGTGGTATTTTTACATTTAAATATCCACAAAGATGCTGCATTTGAGCATTTTTTTCTTCTTATACTACAAGGAAATCTAACACTCAGGACACTTTATTAGAGGTTGAAGTTGTGTTGTTAGTTTGTCCTGTAGATTATTTTATTAACTACCTCAAATGTTGTGATTTTTTTATTTGTAAAAAGAAAATAATGCTATGCACTTTATTTTTAGTAAGAGGCTCAAAACAGATCTGCAGTTCAACCTGTTGCGCAAGTATTGGTTATTTTTAAATGTTAAAAATGAAAGGTTGTTTTACAGCAATATTCAAAACTTTTTTATTTATATTTGAGAGAACGACCTCATCTGCAGTTAAAACAAGGTGTTGTTGTAACAGGTTTTTCAATAGAAAAAGATTGTAACATTGAAGGTGATGTCAAACAAATCGGTATTGGCAGGTCAGGCTTTTTAAAGATCTGTGATTGGAAAATAGTGATTGGTGCACCCCTACCCAAAACAGTGGGTAACCTTAAAACAAAAAAAGCTTCAAAAGCACAACTAAAGTAGCCTTACAGAGCAGACGTAGGTTACCTGCCTGATTCTGAAATCATGCATATCCGTCTTTCCAGGCCTTCATTGTCCAACGGTTTCACTTGGCTCAATGCTTAACAGCCCAATCTGGGAAGAGAGGAGGTAGCTGCGAGAGCAGCGGGAGGAGCGTGACAACAACAGGAAGTGACTTGACAGGAAATGAAGTCAATTCCTGTTGTACAAATAATGGCGGCTAGAGTCGGTTAGCCTGTGTCTTTGACGAGGTTCATGTCACATATAAGTGTTAAAGGTGCAGTCCGTAGAATGTGGCATTTTATACATCCACTGCGTTTTGCAAAACATAAACGGTGAATATAGGAGATATATATTTCTATATGTATGTAAAGTCTGTCAAAATAGGAGTACAATCATCCCCATAAAACGTTTGTCTTCGGGTGGTTTTTAGGGACACAAAAAACGAAACATGAATCTGTCCGCCGGTTCTGAAATCTACCTGGAATGCAGGTGAAGAAGAGGAGAGGATGGCAGTGGATGTATAGAAAGTTGTTACTCTGTCCTTGGGATTCAAACTGTGTGTATAAACACAGACAACATAAACTGTGTGCCGTGTTCACAATCTTTTTGGTCTTCACAGGATTCTGTTGCTCAGCGACGTGACGTTTTGGTTACAATTAGGCTCATTCTAGAATCTGAACGCTAGATGTCGCGAAAATGCCAAATTCTACACACTGCACGTTTGAATGATACATCTGTGTGGTATATTTTAATGTGAAATGATCGTCTTAAGGCAGTTAAGCTATCAGCTAACAGCGGCTAACGGCTAACAAGGGCAAACAATAGTTAACTGCCGTTCGCCGTAGCGGCTAACAACAGCTAGGTGCTAACAACAGGTAGCAGCTACGGCTAACGGCCATTAACTGTTGTTTGCCCTTGTAAGCCGTTAGCCGTAGCAGCTAACAGTTAGCCTTTGGTCTGTGATGAGTGTGATGAGCCAAACGATCGTCCAATCACAAGCTGCTGTTGTTTTTGAAGGTTCTGCTCCTCCCCAGATGGATTAGTGAAATATTTCCAACATGGAACCGTCCATCTGGCGTGTCAGGTTACAACTAAAGCCAAGTGAGAAGCTTTTTTTTGACAATGCAAGACTTTTAATAGAATGCAGAATGATTTCTTTTTCTTTCTCGTTTAAACATTTTCCATCATGTTGCTTTTCCGTTGCCTCCTTCAATAAAAGCATCATTAACCTTTAAATTCACAACATCTTTGTGCTTCTCTCTCGACCCTCTGTGCCTGATTCTCCTCTTTTTCCACAGTAAAAACCTAATTTTCTCTCTCCTCGTATGTTACCCCCCTCTCTTCCTCTGCACCTCCTTCACATAATCCTGTGTTCTTTGGCTCGCTTCATTAGCTGAAGCAATAAACACGCCGGGCCACGGGATACTTGCAGAAAACTCCTCGATGAGATTACTGCGGAGTCAGGCGAACGGGCCACATACGGGGGGTCTGCGAGCGTGATGAGGATCATCTAACTGCGCCTCACGTGATCTAACGGGGCAGAAAAGTCCAAAAACTGGACGCATGTTACCGTCTGACTGCACCTTTTTCACCTCATGCCTCCTGTGCATCCACATCCCGACGTGTTCCCCCTCTTTCCAACATTTTACGACCCTGATGACAACCTCCTGAGCTCGGCTTATTCGCCGTTTCTCCCTCGCAGCAGCAGCTCCGGTCATGTTTTGACAGGGAGACTGCTGGCAACCCCCACATTTTTCAATAGGCTCATTATTAAAGCAGCTCTGCTCGGACTTAACTCTGCCCGTATTCCTGCGACCACAAAGGGCTCATAAAAACACTCTGGCAGAGTCAGAAAACCACACCGCAGCGTGAGCTTGAGTGTTTCTGCGCTGCACATCGACCGGTCAGAAACTCTGCAGAGGACTTGGCTCGGCTGAGGTTATGCAAGGAGCCGTAAAAAATACAAACGCATGCAAATGATGTGGAAATATTTACAGTTCAGCCATAAACATGTCAGAAACCTGTCGGAGAAACAATATAAAGAAAATGCAGAGCTAAGAGTGCAATTAAAGTTTCATACCCTGTAGTCAGTTTGAGAAACCTGAGCTCCTCCACTTTCTCTATTTTGTTTGTTTTCTATTTGTACAGCTTCTTGATCTATATTTTTTATATCATACATTATATTATTGACCTAATGCATACTACTTACTATGCCTGTGCTCAAAATATCGATACGGCAAAATATCGTCATGCACTTCTTTGGGATACGTGTATCGATACGGATTCTACAGAATCGATTCGGCCTCAATGTTTGGACAGTTGTTGTAAATACTCTTTGGGTAATATCAACAATGGTTCAAAGTAGAAGCCAAGCTACATAATTGAACACATGTTCCAAATTTAAATTTAGGTCTATGATCTTTGGGGACCTGAATTAAAGTTGAAGAATTATTTAAAACTCATGCTTGTTCTTTTTCTTCTTGTAATAAAAACAAAAAGTTGCTGGGAATTCTGTTAAAAGCGCCGTCAGTGTTCACAATTTATGTGTATTGGGATATGTACCGTATCGTGGGGTTGCATCACAATGCCAAAATGTTCAACACATTTTTTTGCATTTTCATGCCTATTTTTTTTTTTACCTCTATTCATACACTTTTTTTCCCACGTTTGGACCATTTCTACCTTTTTTTCACCCTTTTTTACAACTTTATGCCTATTTTGCCCCCATTCATCTTTTTTTGGCCACTGTCAAAACCATTTTTGGAATTTTTACATGGTTTTTGAAATGTAATTTCAAATTTAATTCCCAATTTTGCTGCCATAATCAATTTTTCCAAGCCACTTTTGGAATTTTTTTGCCAATTTTCCGCATGTTTTTTGCAATTTCATACCTATTTTGCACCTATTAATTAACCTTATTTCCGATTTCATACCATTTCTTTTTTTTTTTTAAAGACAATTCTATTCGTTTAATCAATCAATCAATCAATTAATATTTACTTGTATAGCAACAGTTCATAATGAGTGTTATCTTAAAGCACTTAAATAGTTGATTGTTTGGTAATCCAATAAAATATCATTTTTTTAGTATATCAGTGTTTTTTGTCATGCATACAGTTTCAGCTCGGGTGCTGAAAACAGATTGAAGCAGCACACAATGTACCACCACATTCAGGTGGTTTTCATACCTAAAGCTCCGTTCATTTGCTTCAATTCAGATGTAAAAAAAAAAAACAATACAATTGACATATTTCTTTTGGATTGATCGATGTTCAAATGGCAGTATTGTGAAGTGAGCTGAGCCTTACATCATTAGGTCACAGACAGCCTTTCAGTTTGAGTCATGCTGTGCATTATTGAAAGGAAGTTGGCAAGCTAAGCTACTCACAAAACTATAATATAATAATGATAATAGTGGCTATTAAGCACCCTATGGAATGATTATATAATGGTGTATGGTGCAGGATTTTGTTTGACTGCTGTTGAAGTTGCAGCTGCTTTTTTATGCATGCTTAACAAATATGTCTCTGCTTATAGCCTCTGCCCTGCCTACTGGTTAAAGCCAGCAGTTCCAGACTTCCTCTTGTTGCCTACCATATGTGAAAAGACTTTAGAATAGACTTTCAGAAAACTGTGGTCTGACACCCTTTCACTTCTAATGACTATATGTCTGCAACTCTTAAGTGTTTTAGTCACAGAATAAGATCTTCCGACTTCTGTGTATCCTGCAGGGTAACTATGGTGGGCAACATGGGCACGCTGCAAACACAGGAACGATGCAAAACCAAAAACACACAAACACATAATACAAATGCAAGAGAAAAATGCTGCACAAAAAAATGCAATCTCAGATGTGCAGCAGAAGCCAAAACACACAAACCAACCAAACAAATGCTAAAAAGAAATGCTGCATACAAATCCCCAAAAACAAGTGCAAGAGAGAAACACTCACTGCATTTTCGCTTTCAAACCATTTTTACCCAGTTTTTACAATTTCATACCTATTTTGCTTCTGTTCTTCACTTCTCCACTTTTTCTCAAATCTTTTATCCTTGGATTAATTTAATGTCATATTGGTTTTACTAGAAAAAAGATCTACTGCTTATGTTTGTTTAAGAATACATAAGATGAGGAACATTAAAACAATTGCAGAGTAAATCGCAATATTGGGGGGAAAAAAATCACAATTAGATTATTTTCTCAAATCGTTCTAAAAGTCAGACTTTTTTGTAATTACTTAGAAACTCCTCATAGCATCTTTAAATAATGAATAATAAATAACTTCTCCCAGTCATTCAGCGGTTAAGTGAAGCTTCTGCTTTTCTGCCTGCATGTGTTTTGAGTCTAAACGGGAAATGGAGGGATAAGATAACAAAAAACAACTTTGGAGCATCCTGGTGGGATGTTCGTGGTTCAAAACCTTGCCAGCTAATATTTGCGTCCTTCTCGACTAAAAGACTCCTGCCTGACAAAACGCCCTTGACCTGAAGTAAAAACACTCTCCCTCTGTCATACTCTCACTTTCTTGGAAACTTGATAACAACACAGAAAGTCCAGTGTTTCTATCTCATTTATTCTCCCTCCAGTTTCCACGGCTGTAACTTCACTACAGATGCCAGCTCTGCTCGGTCCATTTGAACGCACACACAGACGGCTCAGTCATTCGGTCTGTCAGTAAAACGAGGAGAATAAATCATTTTTCCGCAGCAGGAGCCGTCCCCGAACAAAGAGCCAGTGTGTGTTTGTCTATTAACATATTCTTCAAACAAATTTCAACCCTGCCACGAGAAATGTGCTTCAAATTTCAAGCAAAACACATGAAAGCACAAATCAGGACCGACCGTCATGTGCCGCTGCAGCTTAACCCTTGTGGGCTGTTCAAGTTTACTATACACTGTTACTGTTAGGGCTGTTTTCAGCCACTAACTTCTTTGACTGCTCTAAAAACATATCAGATCAATGATTTTACCTCCGCCAAGGAGGTTATGTTTTCGGGAGTTTGTTTGTTTGTCCGTCAGTCTGTCTGTCTGTCTGTCTGTCTGTGAACAAAATATCTCAAAAAGTTATGGATGGATTTTCATGAAATTTTCAGGAAATGTTCAGCATGGGAAAAGGAAGAACTGATTGGATTTTGGTGTTGATCTGGATCGGCGTCTGGCTGCCATGGCAAAAAGTGTGATTTCTGTGAATAACTACTGAACTAAAATAGATATCATTATCAATCCAATTGCTAATGGTATGTTTTCATGGTCAAGGAATCTAAATATTTAGATGAAATAAAGGTAGGACTAATATTTATGGTGAAAATCACAATATGAGTGAGGACTGTGGCGTTGGCGGAGGTCTGTGCTCTCCGAGTGCTTTTCTAGTTTTCTACTTTTTTCACATAAATCTCTTAATCCACTTCTGCCCTGCTCAAAACTACCAAGCATTGAAGAAATAGAAAAGTACTCGGAGAGCACAGACCTATTTTGTTCACAGACGGACAGACAGACGGAACGACAGATAGACAAACAAACTCTCCCGAAAACAAAACCTCCTTGGCGGAGGTAATGAATAACAAATCTTTACACCTTAAGGGCAATTTAACAGAAAGAACGCCACTGATTATGGGAGGATGTTAAGAGATTAAATGTTTTATTTTATTTTTCAATGCTTGGTAATTTTGAGAAGGACAGAAGTGAATTAAGAGATTTGAGTGAAAAAAGTAGAAAAAAAGTACTGATTGGATGGGTTTTTAGAGCAGTTAAAAGTATAGTGGCTGGGGTGCTGGTTTGGCGGAGTGGTTAGCAACCAGGCACCCCATGTACTTGCTTCTGCCGGTCCAGGTTTGAATCCCGCCTGTTACCAGTTTGCAGAGTGTCTTCCCCTACTCTCTCTCCCCCTTTCACAAGCCTATCCACTTTCTCTCTCCTATCAATAAAGGCACAAAATGCCCAAAAAATACATTAAAAAAAAAGTGTCGTGGCAGAAAACAGTCATAACAGTACCTGCCTAACTTTTGGAAAAAAACTGAAGCTTCAAAATAAATGAAACATTATTAAAAATCAATGATGCTACTAATCTTTGATATATCTAAGACTATGATGCCACGTAAAAAATCTTCTGTCTTTGATCATGTTTTATATTGAAAAATAGGTCATTTGATGCTGTACCATTCCCATAATCCATCCCACATTTCTTTAAATGGCCATTAAGAGGTTAAATGTTTTATTCATTTTCCAATGCTTGGTAGTTTTGAGCAGGGCAGAAGTGAATGAAGATATATAAGCGACAAAGTAAAGAAAAAAATTGATTTGATATGTTTTTAGAGCAGTTAAAAGTATAGTGGCTGAAAACAGCCATACCAGTATGAGTGTACAGTAAATTTGTCCACAGTGACCTATTGACCTTTTGAAAAATTTTAAATCGTGTTTACATAATGTATGTAAAAATAAGCTTCCTGCCCAAAATTCATTCAATTTGCTGCAATATAAGAAAAGTTATGGACAAAATTTTACTCCAAGTGGCTGTTTTCAGCCCTAACAGTCCGCAAGGGTTAAGGTATTACACTTTTACTCTGAGCCAAGAAAGAACAGATTAAAAACTGGAAACCACATATAAAGTGAATCACGAGTGGAAACTCCACGTCATGTGAAAGCACATAAAGAGAGAGGACACTATAGAGCAGGGCAGGCGTCGGTGATGTAAGACTGAACACCGTAAAGACCCAGAAGTTCCCTCTACGAGTGATTTCCTAAACTCATAAAGCTGCAACCTGAGTAACTCCAGCTTTGGAAGATGATGGAAAACATGTCTGATTGTGCAGATTAGCTCTGCACCTTTACAAATCCTGAATTAGAAGCTCAGGCATGAAGGCAAACTAAAATTAAACTTAAATATTAAACTGTTGTTTCAAAAATGTCAGGGCATCCAACAGTTATTTTGATTTGGTTTCTAAAAATGTTAATTATAATAATACTAATAACTTTATTTATATAGCACCTTTAAAAACAGAAGTTTACAAAGTGCTTTAATAGACAAAATAAAGGCAGAAAAAGGCCAAATAAAATAAACCATCAGGTCAACGGAGACCACGAGAGTCAGAGGTCGTGTTAACCAAAGCAACAAAACGAAAGAAAATAGAATAAACTGGTTGGACTGAAACTGCTGGTATAATGCATTATGACAAGGAGATGACAAGACAGTAGATAGATAATAGATTTGCAGATACATAGATAAATTTAAGACTGTTGAAGGTTGATGACATCACATCAGGAAGATAGAAAAGAAGAGGGCAGATAGAGGACTGGTAAAAGAGAAAAAAGTAATCATAAATACTTATAAGAAATGGAATAAAATAATGGTAATAAAAACTGAGTATATCAAAACAAGAAAAGAGTAAAAAAAGGACAAATACGATGAGAAACTGTGAGGAGGATAGGAACAGTAGAACTTAAAAGTAGGGATGCACCGAAATGAAAGTTTGTATCCGAAGCTGAAGCTGAATAAAATATAAACGCTTGGGCGAATGCCAAATAGTACTAATAGTACATAAATAGCTTAGAATGTATTTTTAGACATGTTTTTAAAAGAAAGTAATTGTTTATTGAATATTATGACAATTTTTAATATTCCTGTAGCCTTTACTTTTCAAAAAAAGCACAACAACGTTTTTCCATTCATATTAGGCCTTCAAACAAAACAAAACACGCATTAAAAAAACAACTAAAGTGCACTGAAGTGGATAAACCTGCAACAAATTAATTATTGTCCTTTTGACACAAGTCTGCTTAGCCACAGTCAGACGCAATGATGTATTTGATTTCGTCACATGGTACTATTCGGCCTTGCTTTTACTACACCGGACATTTCCTGAAAAATTTTGTCTTAATTCGTCCATAATTTCTTGAGTTATCTTGCTTACAGAGAAACAAACAAACAAACAAACAAACAAACAAACACTGGCAATAACATAACCTCCTGGCTGAGGTTAAAGAAAAAAAAAAAAGGAATATATCTATGTGTAAATCCTTTTTTTCATATGGCATTTCAGACAAAGAAATAGGTAAAGTGTATGTTTATTAATTTGTAACCCTTGTAAAAGTGTCTATTGCAAATGTTATTAAAAAAATGTTTTTGTAAGATGATCACAGGAATATCCAAGGGCTTCCTTAAATTCTGCGTCTTACCTCTCGTAGTTTATCTCCGATGAATCGCAGCACCGCCCTGCAGACGCTGACCTCCTCTCTCACACCGCTCAGTAAGCTCTGCGATAAGTCCGTCTTGTGCGGCCGTCGCGTCCTGTGGTAGACGACCAGCTCCCACATGTCCTCGGAGATTCGTCCTGAAGGCAGCGTCCTGACGATCGCTCTGGTCCCCGTGCAGACCGACTTGGTCACCTGAAGGAGGAAAAGCAAAGTGTGAGCCTTTTCGTTACAAACATCTGACGTCAGTGCTGAAACAGAGAAGATTCTTTATTTAGGGCATAAAAATTAGACTAAATATCACATGTGAACATCCGAACCTGGAGCTCCATTGTACCGGACCACAGACTGTATTTAACTTTTTATTTGTAGGACTGAAACGGTTTGATGGGCCACTGACTGTGTGTGGGTGCAGTACATTATTTTTTTTATTTTAAATTATATTTTTACTTATTTTAACCTTTTATTCTGTTTTATTACTAACTTTCAGTTCAGATTTTTTATTTGGAATTTTAGCCTTTGTTAAATGCTTTTCCTTTTATTATCCTATTTTAGCTGATTTTATTATGTATCTGTTGTTACACTTTCTCATTTTACCATATTTATCTAAATTGTATTTAAAATTATTACATTATTTTATTGGGGGGGGGGTGTCTTATGTTTTCAATTTATGCAATTATGCAATTTTCTGCTTGTTATTTCCCTTATTGTTATTTTATTTTATCTTTTTTCCCATCTAAAACACTTTGTATTACAAAGTCCTGTATGAAAAGTGCTTTACAAATAAAGTTTGATTGATTAATTGATAAGTTCTAAATATACCCCATTGAACATGAGATGGTCCATCTCAAGGAGCTATCCTGTAAAGAAAAAAATAAATATAATAAATAAAATAACTGGTGGGTCAAACTGTGATCTGTTTTCATGATCAGACAGGAAAGAGGGAGAATTACACCAAAAGAAGTAAATAGAAAATCATTTATATCTTCTAAAACATTTGCTTTAGCAACAACTCTCATTTTCACAATTGGTACATCATGATAATTTCAGTTAAAAACAGAAAATTACTTTTTATAATAAAAAAACTGATGCAAAAATAATTTATTTATTCCATTTTTTTTATTTCTTAATGCATCTATTTGACCCACCAAAGACTAACGTTTGTTTAATGTTTTTAAATTTTTTTGTTTTTAGTTTGTGAAATAGTAACATTATTAGGAGTAAAAGACAGACTACAGAGAAAGGAAAATAAAACATTCAGGCAGAAATAATATCCACCAAAACAAACAAGAAAGGGTTCAATGGTTTGTGGTTGGTGTAAGGTACAACTGTGGAGGTAGATTTTCTTATTGGATGTCAAGGAAGGAAGACTAAAAAAAAAAAAAAAAAATGATACTACGAAGAGATTGTTCTATATCTTTTTTCCTTTTGTAATATGATCAGATTTTTTTTTTAATATTTATTTATTTTAGGACATTGTTGTGGTGAATTATTTTGGCAAGACAGTAGATAGTGGTGGTGAGGATAAAAAAAGGGGTAACATATCCATCAGGATGTTTCCTCCTAAACGTATATTTTAAGTAGACCGATAATAATAATGACAGGAGCAAGGATATTAGATTGTTGTCCTTTTTCCCCTTTGTAATATGGCTGTTGTTTTTTAAATTAATTTACTTAGTTTAATTAAATATTTTAGGACATGTTGTAGTCAATTGTTCTAGCAAGAAAGTAGATAGTGGTGGTGAGGATAAAAAAAGATTAATTAAAAAAAAGAACATATCCATCAGGTTGTAGTTCTTATGTTTTTACCCTATACTAATATTTAAGTAGATGGATAATAATAATGACAGAAGCAAGGATATTAGATTTTTGTCCTTTTTCCCTTTGTAAATGGTTGTTGTTTTTTAAGTTAATGTATTTATATATTTTAAGACATGTTGTAGTCAATCGTTTCAGCAAGACAGTAGATAGTGGTGGTGAGGATAAAAAAAATATCAATAAAAAAAAAAACATATCCATCAGGTTGTAGTTCTTTTGTTTTCATCCTAAACTTATATTTGAAGTAGACGGATAATAATAGTGACAGAAGCAAGGATATTAGATTGTTGTGTATTTTTCTCCTTTTTAAAATGGTTGTTATTCTTGTAATTTATTTATTTATTTATTTTAGGACATTGTTGTAGTGAATCGTTTTAGCGAGACAGTCGATAGTGATGGTGAGGATATTAACCCCCTGAATCCCAAGCAGTTCTTCGTCATCTTTCACTTTTCTCACAATTTTCCTGATGGTGGTCTCCTTTTCCTCTACAATATAAAGTCCAGCACCTCTAAAGATTCAGAACAACCATGGTTATTTACTGATGTAAGTCAATTATGTCTACATGCAGTGTAACAAAATTTACAAACTAAAAATCATTAGAAAAAAGAAAATCGAAAATAAAAAAATATTTATATATTATTCTATTTATATTTATTCTTTTTGTTATATTATTAATTTTAATTATATTAATATTATTAATTTACAGTCTGCCCTGTAGAGGCGATGCAAAGCACTCTTTCCTTTGTAAAAATAGTAGTTTCTTGGGAACAATTTTCCCTGTAACACGTCTTCAAGGCTCTGACAGCAGGTGTGCTGAACTGCTCTGAACAGGAATACAAACCCGCAAGACTCTGCCGTGGGAAGAAAATTCAAAGTTTTTTTGAACGCCAAATTCCTAAAGTATGTGAATCATTCAGGTCTTGTTGAACTCAGTAAGAATCATGGATTTTTTTGTTTTTTACAATATTTAGCCGGAGCGACGGTTAATTTCTTCAAAATTTTTAAAGAAGTCTTGAAAATGAAAGTGATATAGGATAGATGGATGATATATAGATATATATATATATATATATGATATATATGGATATGTATATATGATATATAGATATATTATATATAGATATATATATATATATATATATATATATATACATAGATATATATATATATATATAGATATATATAGATATATATATATATAGATATATATATATATATATATATATATATATATATATATATATATATATATATATATAGATAGATAGATATATATATATCTATACATATATATATATATTTATATATAAATATATATATATTTATATATATATATATATATATATATGAAGGGGGGAGTATATCCATCAGGTTGTCATTCTTTTGTTTTCATCCTAAACTCATAGTTTAAGTAGACAGATAATAATAATGACAGAAAATGTAACTTGCACGTACAAACCTTCTGGTTATTCTTGTAGAAGCGCCTCACCAGGACGGTCGAGCGCTCGATTCTATTCCGGTCAAACTCTGGATCGCCAAAGCGGTCGTCTCCGTCTCCGTCCTCGTCGCTGCTGCTGCAGGTCCTCGTGACCTCTGACCTTTTTGAGGCGGCTGCCAGGGCGTCCAGAGACGCCCTTCTTAAGAAAAGTTTCTCCAGGGAGCATTTGTTGACCCTGGGCCTCCTGTTGAGCCTCTCCAGGCTGGAGTAGCAGTTGTTCTGGTGGTGGTTGCGGTGGGCGGTGTGAGGGGAGCTGCAGGGGGATGAGGCCAGAGAGGTGGGCTCGCTGCAGGTGCTGCACAGAGGGGCGTGGGACCGGGATGCCTGGAGGATGAAAATACACAAGGTAATACTCAGGTGTAGTATTCTGGTAAATCCACAGGCCAGTGTTGGTTAATGACCTGCACAAAAGCTACATTTACTCACTTTGGTCAACCAGTAGTGTTTACTCATGAAGGTAAAATCATTAATAATCCAATCCACTTTATTTGTATATCACATGTGAAAAACAAAAACATCTCCAAAGTGCTGTACATAGAATCATAAAAACAATAAAACAAACATTTTCATATCTTAATAAGCAATTAACAATCAAAAAAAGAGCATAAATCTAAAACGGTGCTATAAATGAAATAATAAAATCAAACAGATAGTCATAGTACAATAAATGTGAGTACTAGGAGTAGAATTAAGTGTCAACTTAGCAAATTCATAATTTAAAAACATAACAGCCAATCAGGGTGCTGACTTTGGTTATAATCCCTCACACTTCTTTGCATCTCCTAGTACTAATATTGAATCCTTTGGCTTTACTTGTACTACTAAAAGACAATAAAACAGTCAACTAGTACTACTGGTAAGATATTTTAATTTTAATAGCAGTACTGATAGACAGAAATGTTTTTCTAGTTAAAGTTATGATGCACTATCGCACAAGTAGATCTTATTAGTAACACAAAATTAAGTCCTAGTGGACAACTTTGTATTACTAGTACCATTTTTAGTCTGGTAATACTACCTGTCACACAAAACTCAACCCAGCTCATCTTTATTCATAAAGACGTTTAAAAACAACCACAGCTGAAACAAAGCACTGTACATAAACAAACAAAAAACAACGCAGACAATAAACAATTTAAAACATTGGATAAAATAAAGCAAGTATGGACACTAAAAGAGTTGATTAATTATTTTTTAAAACCGTTGAAAAACAATGAAACAAGTAACTAAAAAAAAACATAAACACTAAAACAGCCAAGGAATAAAAATGAATTTTAAGACCAGTTTTGAAAATGGACAGTGAGGAGGCTTTTCTGAAGTGGAGGGGAAGCTCAAAGTCAGTAGGGTCTACTCACACACCAGTGTGCCAAAAACTTGTACGAGTAAAACAATATTTTTGTTTACAAGTCCAACTAAAAAACTCAAATATCTCACTAGTAGAACAAGTAGACTGATTTTAGTCTACTTGTAGTACCAATAAAGCCAAAAGTTTCACTAGTAGTACTAGTAGACCTGCTGCAAATGAAGTAGGAGGGATATAACCAAATAAATAAATAAACTAGAAAAGCACTCGGAGAGCGCAGACCTCCTCCTGCGCCACAGTCCCCACCCATATTGTGATTTTCACCATAAATATTAGTCCTACCTTTATTTCATCTAAATATTTAGATTCATTGACCATGAAAACATACCATTAGCAATTGGATTCATAATGATATCTATTTTAGTTCAGTAGTTATTCACAGAAATCACATTTTTCGCCATGGCGGCCAGACGCTGATCTGGATCAACGCCAAAATTGAATCAGTTCTTCCTTTTCCCATGCTGAACATTTCCTGAAAATTTCATGAAAATCCATCCATAACTTTTTGAGTTATTTTGTTCACAGACGGACGGACAAACAAACTCTCCCGAAAACATAACCTCCTTGGCGGAGGTAATAAATAAATAAATAAATAAATAAATAAATAAATAAAATCATGCAAAAACTGCAAACCTGACACTTATTTTAATGACCGGCAGTTTTATGGCTGCTTGTTAGGTGAACTAGTAGTACTAGTAACACTTTTTCTTCACTGGTAAAGTCTACTTGTGCACTTTTTGGTCACATTTGAGTACTCATAGAGCTGAGCTACTACTTCCCGTGTCAGGTAATGTATTAATAAATAAATAAAATAAATAACAATAAATAAATATCATCTGCCGTGTTACCTTGTTGAAGACCAGCATGGACACGGGCATGCTGCAGCGGCGGATGTGTCTCTCTCTTTGCCGATTCGGGCTGAGATGAGGACTTGGTGCAGGGCTGGAGCTCGGGCTGGGACTGCCCTCCACGTTCCTCTTCAGGTTTGACATGCTGCAGGAGCAGAGGGTGCCTCCAGTCCTGTTCCTGTCTGCATCCACGCCCTCTGCAGAGGTGTCCAGCTGGCACCCGGGGCCCTCCTCGTCTCCCCCAGGTATCGGAGGGGCTGCTGTGTCGGACTCTCCCTCAGTTCTCCTGCCAGGCTCTTTATTTGAGCTGTAATCCAGAAACGAGCGCTCCTCATCCAGAAGAGACTCTTTCCCACTGTCGCATGATAACTTCCTGTATAAGACGAGGGACGGGCTGTTGCGACGTTTGAAGCTCCACGATTGGTCGGAGTACCTCCTGCGCCCATCCAGGCAGTCCTTAGCGGTCCTGCTGGGTCTGCTCCTGGTGGACGGAGGTGAAGCTCCAGCTGGTGTTTGGTTCTCCTCTGTGGCCATCATGTCTCCTCCTTTTTCTGCACCTTTAAAAATAAAACACACTGTTTAACCTGTTCAGCCCCAAAGCGCCCGATTTCAAGAATGTTTGCAACAAAAAGGTAAGAAAAAGTGAACTATTCATGTAGAAATAAAGTCATGCTGCATAAAGTAAACAGGAAATTTTCTGCTACAGAACCATATAAGTAGGGGTGTCCCAATACCATTTTTCACCTATGATACGATACCGATGATGCACCCTTGAGTGTTGGCCAATTCTGATATCGATCCGATACGATATCAGCAGGATCATACAAACTTTTATTCCTTATTTTGTAGTATGGACTGTAAGAAAAGGATTGATCAGGTGAGATTACTCAAACAGAGAACAGCAGTCAGCAATAGTAGGTAAGAAAAAAACTGACCCATTTGTTATTAACCAATGGGTTCAAAAAATTTAACCTTGAACATAAGAATATAGAACCATTAAATAAAATAAATAAAAAAAGAAATTAGAAGGCCCTGAAAAGTCACCTCAAGAAATCCATTAAAAACAAAAACAAAATTTTAAAATTGCAAGAAATAACCACTGTGTTTACTTAAACATAAGCATATTCTACAACTGAATTAAATACATTAAAATATAAATTAGAATGGACTGGAGTATTAGTATATTTGAAAAAAAATAAAAACTGGACTTTTTTTTTTCTTTTGCTGATATTGGACCAATATTAGATATCAATATCAGACTGGGTCACCCCTGCATATAAGTCATTTTTACAAACACCAAATGCAACATCAACACTAGGGCTGAACGATTTGAGAAAATAATCTTATTGCGATTTTTTCCCCAATATCGCGATTTACTCTGCTATTGTTTTAATGTTCCTCATCTTATATATTCTTAAACAAACATAAGCAGTAGATCTTTTTATAGTAAAACCAATATGACATTAAATTAATCTAAGGATAAAAGATTTGAGAAAAAGTGGAGAAGTGAAGAACAGAAGTAAAACAGGTATGAAATTGTAAAAACTGGGTAAAAATGGTATGAAAGCACAAAAAGATTAATAAATAGGTGTAAAAAAATGGGTTAAATTGGCAAAAAAAATCCCAAAGTGGCCTAGGAAAATTGATTATGGCAGCAAAATTGGGAATTTAATTTGAAATTAAATTTCAAAAACCATGTAAAAATTCCAAAAATGGTTCTGACAGTGGTCAAAAAAAGATGAATGGGGGCAAAATAGGCATAAAGTTGTAAAAATGGGGTTAAACAAAAGGTAAAAATGGTCCAAAAATGGGAAAAAAGTGTATGAATAGAGGTAAAAAATAGGCATGAAATTTAAAAAAAATACATCACAATGACAAAATGTTCAACACATTTTGGGATAAAAATATTGAACCTTCTGCGATTTGAAAATTGCAACAAGCCATATTGCGATTTAATCTAATTTGCAATTTATTGTTCAGCCCTAATCAACACCAAGCAAATGAATTATCAAATATCCAAATCTGTTGAGTTGTGTGGATTTATTTGAAAGGAAAAAATGTAGAGATGTAGTTTTCTTTTTCCAAAAAGAGACCCCAAAAAGATTTTTTTTTTTTTTTTCAAAAACTTCCATGGTTAAGCAGAAGAAGATGCAAACAGTTGTAATTAGGTGTAATGAACACCAAAGTGACATAAAAGTGAAATCTAAAGTTTGGTATATCAGAAATGTCAAATGGGACTAATGGAGCCAAACTGTGCCAAGATTGGGCCTGACCACTCTGTAGTAAAACCTCTCTAACTTTGCTCTGCATCACTTTATCAGACTCAAACTTGGCAGAAATAATGTTCACATATTTTCACATTCATTCATAGAGTTCTAAAGCTGCAGCTGCATCATTCCAAAGAGATATTCACAATAAAAACGTATTCTTTTTTAGGCGAGGATGAAATTTTCTAATGATTCTGACTCTTATCTTCATTTACTCTGTCCCAGTAACACATATCCTGATAATTACACATCAAATCTCTCAAATGTTACTTTTATTATGACACAAAATTATTCAAATAAACCTTGTGGTTGCAGAGATTCACTCTTTTCTTTATGTCATTGTCAAGCAGACGCTTTAAAAAGGGGCCTAACAGGTTAACATTCATAATTTAGCTAATAAAGCCTAAAGGACAGCGGCAGAACATCAGGAACATGAAATGAAATGAATGAAATTGCTTTATTGATCCCAGAAGGGAAATTTCGATATAAGAGGATCTTAAACTGATAAATGAATCAGACAAACACATTTCCCAGAAACACTCGACTACCAACATTTAGGGAGCAACATCTTCCATCTCAATTAGTGGCTCCAAAGAGCAGGAAGAGGAAATGAAATTTGCAGAAGAAATGTGATTTGCAGACTTCCAAACCAATATGTTTGGTAATTAGGCAGCGTTATAACGTTCGTGAGTCAGCGTGGATGGATGAGTGTGAAGAGCAGAGTCTGGTTTTACTGGCAGAGGAATCACTCTCCTCCCTTTGAAACATAGGGCTGGGTATCATTTTCCAATACCTGTCTAAAAAATGAAGTTTAGTAGCATGGCAGAGCTTAACGGCTCCTGAATCAATAACTCTAAGAGAATAAGGTGATAGTGCTTCTCTTATTTTGCTTGTAGTGTCTCTTTTCTTACACAAAGGGCCAAATTGGACTAATCACTGTGTAAAATTGCACCAAGACTTTATCATTTGGCATATTGTACAAAAAATGTGTTCCGAATATTAAATAAAAAAAGGAAACACAGAAGTAAAATGACATAAAAAAAATCATGATAGGAAAATAGATAAAAAAAATAGGGAAAATAAATAAATAACAAATTAAAAAAATAATAAAAATAATAATCAGGTAAAAAGAGATAGTAGGATATTGAAAAGAAAGTTGATAAACTGAGAAAGAAAATCAAAAGAACCAAAATGGAGAAATAACACAGATCAAGAGAATTAAAACAAAAAAAAAAATTTAAATATCACCAGCTAAAAGCCAAACGAAAAAGGTAAATCTTGCTTTTTTAAATCTGAACAGCTACAAAGAAAAGTAAATTCCCTTATTTGTAGCTGGGTGTTTTGAAGTACTATTTCAAGGAATAGATAAGATAAAATTTTATTAATCCTTTGGGAAAACTCCTTCATGGTAATTAAGATTTAAGAAGCATTGTAAAGTACACAGGTACAAAAGAAAATAGAAAATCAAAAAGAATAAAAGTGAAAAAAAACAATAAGCAAGTATAAACCATATATATACATACATAAAGAAATCTCAATAAGAAAATAAATTAGTAAATAATAAATAAATAAATAAATAAAAAAGGCTTCCACTGCTCTTTCCCATCCTCTGGTGTCCCGATCCAATATTAATATTGGATATCGGTCCGATATTGTTTAAAAAAAATATATCGGATTATGTCGGCCTGCAACTAAAATATCAGATATAAAACTCCGATACAAGCAGTCCATTCTAATTTTTTCTTATCTATTTAATTCCATTGTAGAAAATGTTTATGCTTAAGTTAAACACAGTGGTTATTTTGCAATTTAAAAATATATGTTTTTGTTTTTACTGAATTTCTTGAGCTAACTTTTCAGGGTCTTCTGATTTATTTTTTTATGTATTTCACTTAATTGTAGTATATTCTTATATTCTTGTTTAAGGTTAAAATGTATTGAACCCATTGGTTAATAACAAATAGGTCAGTTCTTCTCATACCTACTATTACTGACTACTGACTCAGTTTGAGTAATCTCACCTGATCAAGACTTTTCTTACAGTCCAGACTACAAAATAAGTAATTAAAGTCTGTATGATTCCTGCTGATATCGGATCGGATCAATATCGGTATCGGCAAATACTCAAGGCTGCATCATCGGTATCGTATCGGAGGTGAAAAGCTGTATCGGGACACCCCTAATATATTCTTCTTACTGGATAAAAAGGCCTTTTCATGGAATTCATGAATTAAATTGATTAATGTTTCTCATCTAACATGTCAAACATAGATGCTTTTGGGGTCAATAAGCAGTGAGTCTTACTGTAAACATTTTTAGTGACATTTCACTATCTGTCAGCTTTACTTATAAGTATACCATTTTTGGAATTTTTACATGGTTGTTGAAATTTAATTTCAAATTTAATTCCCAATTTTGCTGCCATCATCAATTTTCCTAAGCCACTTCTGGATTTTTTTGCCAATTTTTCCCCATTTTTTTGCAATTTCATAACTATTTTGGACCTATTTATTAACCTGTTTCCACTTTCAAACCATTTTTACCCAGTTTTTACAAGTTCGTTCCTATTTTGCTTCTGTTCTTCACTTCTCCACTTTTTCTCAAATCTTATATCCTTACATTAATTTAAGGTCATATTGGTTTTACTATAAAAAGATCTACTGCTGAGGTGCTGGTTTGGCAGAGTGGTTAGCAACCAGGCACCCCATGTACTTGCCTCTGCCGGTCCAGGTTCGAATCCCGCCTGAGACCAGTTTGCAGAGTGTCTTCCCCTACTCTCTCACCCCCTTTCACAAGCCTATCCACTGTCTCTCTCCTATCAATAAAGGCATAAAATGCCCAAAAAATACATTGAAAAAAAAAATAATAAATAAAAAAAAGATCCACTCCTTATGTTTGTTTAAGAAGACATAAGATGAGGAACATTAAAACAATTGCAGGGTAAATCGCAGTATTGGGGAAAAAAATCGCGGTTAGGTTATTTTCTCAAATCGTTCAGCCCTACTGTAAACATCCTTTAAAGGGACTGTGAGGAGAATCTGTTTCTGCCGACATTAAGACTCTGCTACCCATGAACACACACGGCGACCGTCGTAATGCTGTGTTCCAGTAACCTCTGAACTGGGAGTGACATCATCTCTGACTTATCAGCGTTCCAGTTGAAGTCTGAAAAAAACATGCTGATCTACCAGGCTATTGTTAGCTGTTGTTAGCACGCCCTGTGTTGTTGTTCACAAATATCACATGAAGAATGTGATTATCACTATGGCAGCATTTTTGTAAATAGAAGTCTGACAATACTATGTATACAGCTGATCTAGAGCGACACACCCCAGTCAGAAGTGCAAATAAATGGATTATTACAGGAGCTAAATAACTGTTCACACTGGGGGCATCCATCTTCCATTGTCAACTCGGAGGTGGAGAGGTTTCTCCGAGTTCCCAGCAGGAAATTCCAACTTTGGGGGGCGTTCCAGTTGCAGTTTCCTACTCTGAACTTGGAAATTCCTACTTCAGACTACAACTGTAACGCACCACAAGCCAAAGCGTGTGTTTGTTGTGATGCTAATGAATGCAGCTCAGACCTTCATCAGAACTCTGCATTGCTTTACAACTTCTTTTTTCAACAACTTACAGGATGCAAAGCCACGAGGTAATGTATCTCTTTCTAGTTACGTAGCAGTAGTTTTTGATGTGTGACAACAAGCATTTTTGGAAAACTTAGTATTGTAGTTTTGTAGTCGGCTATATATCACTACTTACAGCCCGGTGCTCTAAGACGTGTCTGAATAATATAAATTTGCTCTAGTTTTAATTGTCTTGTTCCTGAAGTTGAGTATCCAGGCCAGTCCAGCTCTGTCCGACCGCAAAGCTAAGGAATAGCATTTATAGCTAACCTATTTTGATGCTATAAAACTCATCTTAAAGTGTGTATTTCCATCAGGCATATATCTAAAAGGGAGACTTTTTTGTAATTACTTAGAAACTCCTCACAGTCCCTTTAAGTGACATTACACCACCTGTAAACTTTACTTAGGAATAGTTGATCGTCAATATCTCTGTGTTGTTCATCAGTTTAGTCCAGAATCACTCACTTAAATAACGAGGGTGGTCCACTTCACTCTCTCCGTGCCATGGTGGACTGCTGATGCCAGGACAAACAGTGACTTCAGCCCGCAGCACAGTGTTTTCTGTGTGTTGTGGAAACAGAAGCTTGTGCAGCTGTACAAACGGCCTGATAGAAAACCCACCGAGGTGACCCTGGAGGGCTCAGGAATTTCCTTGATAGTCAAAGTTCACAGAGCCGAGCGTGAGTCAGCCCGGAGCAGCTCTGATTGGTCCTGATGACGGTTCGCTGCATCGCTGTTTACTCCTAAAAGAGACAAAACCAGAGAGGGAATGAATAAAAGCGCGATTATTTACTCTGCAGACACTTAAAGGCTCGTTTTAGTCTTTAAAAACAGCTCTTTTCACCCTCTGTGCCCTCCTCTGTCATCACATCTGCTTTCTTATCTGAAACTATTCAACTGCATCACATTGAGTCATTGTGGCCGACACGACTGAAACAACAAAAGTCAAGTTTGAGCTGGAAGAGAAAATGAAGGGAAGGAACCAAAAACTCATTTTAGAAACATCAGATCTAAAAACTCTCTTACTGGTCCACAAATAGTGCAAAGTTATTTTCTCAGTGTTTGGTAATAAGTGGCTTTGCATTGCTTTCACTTTGTTTTAAAAGCAAACTCAAGACCTACCTTTCCAGTCTGGCTTTGAGCTGATGACATTTTTTATTATTATTAAACCTTATTTATGTATTAATTTGTTTTAATCCTCTTAACCTGTTTTATTTATTTTTACTGTTTGTTAATTGACTTCCTTTTCAGTATTCAATCTTATTTTATTATAACATTATTTAACTTTTTTTACGCTTTAGCATTTTTATCCAATTTCTTATCGGGATTTTTTATTGTCATTTAGTCTTTGCTCCTTTGTCTCTAATTCTTCTCTTCTTACTGTTTTAAGATGTTTTCTGAGAAGGTCAGGGTGAAATTAATTAACATGTCAGAGCACGTCTTACATTAAAATGAGGGTCAACGGTAAATTTGAGCAGAATCTCCAGCATCATTCAGATGCTCTGTTCAATCTGTTGCCATAAAAAGACGTCAGTTTTTGTCCGTTTAGATTTTCCACTGAGAAAACGTAATGATGATGCCAAAGGCCGCAACTTTTGATTCTGTGCACAGTCTTCGAACTTAAAGTTAAAACACTGTTTAAATTAATCTTCCATATTTATGGCATATAAACTCAAAGCCGTGCAGAAGCTGCAGGGCTCCTGCTTTCCTGGAAAACATCGGAAAGAGAAAAACTCTCCCGCAACATGCAGGAAAACTAATTGTGTGGTTTTGATGTTATCGTGGAGGCCAGAGCGGCGGTGAATAAACCCAAGCTACTGCCTTAAAGACTTATAATTAGGGCCACCACAGCCGGAAATTTCCTGCCAGAAAGTGTGGGCAACAATAAAGACACGAGGCCGAGCGTTAGACGGAGGAGAGAGAGGGAGGTACACTATACTGCCAAAAGAATTCTCTCACCTGCCATGACTCACATATGAACTTAAGTGCCATCCCATTCCTAATCCATAGGGTTCAATCTGATGTGGGTCCACCCTTTGCAGCTATAACAGCTTCAACTCTTCTGGGAAGGCTGTCCACAAGGTTTAGGAGTGTTTATGGGAATTTTTGACCATTCTTCCAGAAGAGCATTTGTGAGCTCACACACTGATGTTGGACCAGAAGGCCTGGCTCTCAGTCTCTGCTCTAATTCATCCCAAAGGTGTTCTATGGGGGTGAGGTCAGGACTCTGTGCAGGCCAGTCAAGTTGATCCACACCAGACCCTGTCATCCATGTCTTTATGGACCTGCTTTGTGCTCTGGTGCACAGTCATGTTGGAAGAGGAAGGGGCCAGCTCCAAACTGTTCCCACAAAGTTGGAGCATGGAACTGTCCAAAATGTCTTGGTGTGCTGAAGCATTCAGAGTTCCTTTGACTGGAACTAAGGGGTCAAGCCCAGCTCCTGAAAAACACCCCCACACCATAATCCCCCCCCCCTCCACCAAACTTTACACTTGGCACAATGCAGTCCCACGAGTATGGTTCTCCTGCCAACCTCCAAACCCAGACTGGTCCATCAGATTGTCAGATGGAGAAGCGTGATTGGTCACTCCAGAGAACGTGTCTCCACTGCTCTAGAGTCCAGTGGCGGCGTGCTTTACACCACTGCATCCATGCTTTGCATTGCACTTGGTGATGTGAGGCTTGGATGCAGCTGCTCGGCCATGGAAACCCATCCATGAAGCTCTCTGCTCTGTTCTTGAGCTAATCTGAAGGCCACATGAAGTTTGGAGGTCTGTAGAGACTGACTCTGCAGAAAGTTGGCGACCTCTTCTCACTATGCGCCTCAGCATCCGCTGACCCCGCTCCATCAGTTTACGTGGCCTACCACTTGGTGGCTGAGTTACTGTGGTTCCCAAACACTTCCACGTTCTTATAATCCAGCTGACAGTTGACTGTGGAATATTTAGGAGTGAGGAAATGTCTCGACTGGATTTGTTGCTCAGGTGGCATCCTATCACAGTTCCACGCTGGAATTCACTGAGCTCCTGAGAGCGACCCATTCTTTCACTAATGTTTGTAAAAGCAGTCTGCATGCCTAGGTGATGATTTTATACACCTGTGGATATGGAAGAGACTGGAACAGTCCATCAAAAACCTCTCATTCTTTAAGCCAACGAGCTGATGATTGCGTAAACTATTGGGAAAAATTGAACTCATATTCCAGAATTTGTAACCCTTCATCTGTGTAGATGACATACTGTTGTATTGTTTGGCCTGGAACAACCTCCTTTTTATTTAAGTTTATTATATTTTGTTTTTATTTTATTTTCTCTTTTGTAAACCTGAAATAACATAAAAAGAAAGTTAAAAAAAAACAAATGCTAGAAACCCAAATGCAAGTCTGTGACATCACTTCCTCAATGTACTTAAGTCTTGTTTAATTTGTTTAATTCTTTTATGACTGCATGTGTTTGTCTAAAACTGTTAAATGTGCTGCTGTCTTTGCCAGGACACTCTTGTAAAAAGACATTTTTCATCTCAATGAGGTTTTCCTGGTTAAAGAAAGCTCAATAACTAAAGACAGAAACCTAAAAAAGGTTTTCTTTTGCGCAACGAGGAAGGTGGCTTAAGTTGTTTTGTTAGTTTGTCCTGTAAATTATTTTAATAACTACTGTTGTGATTTCCTTCAATTGTAAAAGCAAAATACTGCTGTGCACTTTATTCTTGGTAAGAGGCACAAAACAGGCCTGCAGAGTAACCTGCTGCACACGTATTGTTTATTTTGAAATGTGGAAAATGGAAGACTGAAGGAACTGATATAATTTAGTTGTTTTACAGCAATATTCAAAACTTTTCATTTATATTTGTGAGAACGACCTGATGTGCAGTTAAAACAAGGTATTGTTATAACAGGTATTGTTTAATGTTTTTCAACAAAGTAAGATTAGAACATTGAGGGTGTATGCTGTCAGTTATTAAAGAAAATCGCATCGGCTGGTCAGACTTTTAAAAGATCGGTGATCAGCCAGAAAATTATGATCGGTGCACCCCTACAGTTTAAAACAAGACCTTATTTGTTATAATAAAAATAATCAAACAATTCATATTTCTACACCTATCTACAAGGTATTCTGTATATTACTGATCATTTTATTTTCATCTGAAGTCTGACTTGAACATTTTTATATGTGATCTTCTGCATTTGTAATATAAAAAATCACAAACTTGTACATTAACTGGATAACAGCCAATGATACTGAAATGCAAAGCAAACTAAAACATAAGAAATAAACAGAAAACAAGCATAATAAACCCTCTTTTTTAGTTGTTTTTTGAATCCACGCCGTGTGCTTGACTTACTAATAAATCAGGGTGTTTATTCCTCTCTGTTAAGACATCTGCAGACTCTTTTAAAAGCAGAGCAGAGATTTCTCTTTTCCTCTGGACTCTGTTTCATCTTCACAACAAATCCAAGTCAAGATTTAGGCTCACAAACAAATTTAAGCTGCTTGAATCACACCGGGGGATCCCTCATTTCCACGACAGCATTTTGTGCCACCTGCAGAGACGAGCTGCTCAAAAGCTGCAGAGAAACCGGGGCGGTGGAGCCGTGGTCGCTCAAGGTCGCTGATTTAAAGTGTTGACCTTCGCAGAGCAAAGCCTTCGCCTGATTTTTGCTCCTCCATCAGCACATTTAAGAGTTTTTAACACAGAACAGATCTTCATAAATCAGGAGGCATCAGCTTTGTTTTGCAAGAGCTCATGAGGCAGTTTTGAGTGATTTAAACAGAATGTGATTAAGTTAAAATTTCACAGACACATCAGAGAAAATTAATTTATTTCACAAGTCTGGAGAGCAGCTCGGAGACGCCTTTTTGAACATGCTACAGGCAATGAAAAATAAAAATTACACATGAATCCACAGCCTCTTTAGCTCTGTTTAACACTTTCTATTGTCTGTTCTTCTACTACTTTCCATTGAAAGTGCAGTTCATGCTGATTTAGTTTGAGGAGCACCAATAAGTGCATTTAAATCAATAAAAAAAGCTACTTATAAATTAAAAATATTTCACCTACATATATTCTTGATTAGGGATAGACCGATTATCGGCGCCGATATTCGTCATTTTGAGGCATATCGGCATCGGCCTTTTTTTTAATCCGACGGCCGATAATAAATTAATTTAAAACGGGGTTATTTTGGCTCTGTTGCAGCCGCTTCTCTCTGTCTGCAGTCACTACTCTGTCTCCAGAATTGCCCAACCCACAGCACGATCTGATTGGTTACATGCAGAGCCATGGCTCGGGTGACAGCCAATCAGCTTTCACAGCTGCAGGTACACAGCTCTTCTCCTTCATGCACAGTGCATGAAGGAAAAAGTTTTGCCGAGTGGAGTGCCACTGGAGAGCATATGTTTCCAAGGTAAGTAAAGGCTGCAAACTCTCCAGAAATGTAATAAACATCCCAGTCCTCTACAGCTCACAACTACCAGTAACGTTACTGTGAGCCCAATAACGTTATAAACGGCAGCTCTGCTCGCCCGCAGCCCTTCCATACGTATCTGTTAATCACTTGATAAAAAGGAGCTGATTACATAGAAATGGAAATTGTCCATGATAGTAGAAGTGTGTTTGTGTTTGTGTCTGTGTGTGTGTGTGAGACAGAGAGAAAGAAAGAGAGAGAGGGAGGGAGTAAAAACCTTAAGTCCTAAACCGAAAGTCCGCTAGCTTAATGCTAACGTCAATTGAAAATGTCATTGACAGGCTAATGCAGTTAGCATCGTGACTATCTTAATGTCTAGGAGAGTATCTGTTGTGGTAGAGAGTAGTGTGTGTTTGTGTGGGAGCCACATGAGAAGCTTTACATCTCATGACCACTAATGTTACTGCGAAGTCCAATACGTTAGCGGCAGCTGTCTGTTCCTATGATAAACACTGGTTATTAAAGCGAGGATGTTTTAGGCCATTTAGTATTTTCAGAGGTTCAATAACAATCTGGTACTGCTCAATTAGGACTACTAATTGATTTGAGGCTCACATTTTGGAGCAAATTTTATATTATTTTGTTTAATTTCCTTTAAAAAGCTTCAGGAACATATTTTTATCTAAATTTTCAGTTAAGTTTAAAAGAGATGCTGCTAACCCTGGGAACTCCCTGCACATTGTTTTCTTGTTTTCTTGAGTTAAAGATTAAACAACATTTCATTTATTTTGAAATTTTGGATATTTATGTTTACTGGATAAAACTTTAGGCCGCTAATTTATTTAAGAGTTTATTTAAATGTTATAAGGCATGCTGCTGAGCCTGAAATAAACATATGCTTAAAGGCATTGAAACAAAGTGTTGGACTTTGTATTATCCAAAATTTGACGCCAGTATTTTCACTTTTACTGCAAATGAATATCGGCTTCAAATATCGGTTATCGGCCTCCATGACTACCGATAATCGGTATCTGTATCGGCCCCAAAAAAAACATATCGGTCTATCTCTATTCTTAATATCTATACATATAATGCACCCCTACTCGACCACAGAAAAAGACATTACATAACAAGACAATTTATCTATTTTTTTCTTAGAACATGCCATTACTGTCCTGCTCTTCGTCTTTGTATTAATTTAAAGTTGTGTTTTGAATTTATTTATTTTTTTTGCTAATGGTTTTACTTTAACACGGCCTACCAGCTCGTGGATGAGTTGCTGTTGTTTCCAATCTTTTCCACTTTGTTATAAAACCTCAAACTTATTACTATAACAAACTTATTGTTCAGGTGGCCTCTGATCACAGTCTACCTGACAAGGTGCTTGCTTTTATACACCTGTGGACATGAAGTGAGGGGAACACCTGAGTTCATGATCTGGATGCTTGGTGAATACTTCTGGCAAAAAAGTACTTGTAGAAGAGGCAGAGTTTGGACATCCCTGGTTTACATTTCTGCAAAGTTTGATGGAAACTAGGGCTGGGCAAAAAATCGATTAAATCGATTACTTTGAATTATTTTCTGCAGAAGATTTAAAAAATTAAAAATCAAGATTTTTTTTCTTGGCATAGTCCAATTGTAAGTAGTTGCAATTTTTGAAAAAAATTACAATTCTCATGATGGTCGGCCTTGTAGACTTTGCACAAGCACTTTTATAGGCTTGTATTTGTAATTTAAGTAGATCAAATATTGATCAGAGAGTTTCATGCTAATACTGTAAAAATACGTCAGCCTTTTAGTGTTTATGTAGACAAACCTGCCTACGTTTATACTACATAATCAACCTTTTGTGACCCAGACTTTGACTTTAAGAGTGAAACATTTAGACAACATAAAGGAAAAACTTGATTTGTTTCATTTTTATGTCACTGGGAGTTTTGTTTCTTTTAGGGAGGGAAAAATTAAAATAAAAAATTAAAATCATAAATCGAGTGTTGTGGAAAAAAATCAGAGATTTAATTTCTAGGCCATATCGCCCAGCCCTAATGGAAACACCTTCGAACTTTCTTGTTCTAAAAAAAAGGGGGTAAGCATGGGCTTTGACTTATGCCTCCAAAATCTAACCAGTTCATCCTTCAATCAAATGAACAAATGTGAAAAATATGAAGAATCCCTCAGACCTTTCTTGAAATACTGTAAAAGAATCTCCAGGTTCATGAAAGAGGCTTCAGTTGTCAAAAACAACAGGTTTAGCGGTTGTGCTCAGTATTTACCTTAAATAACCTGTGACCTCTTTTCCTTAAATACAGTAAACAAACATCATATGTGTATCTAAGGAATTGTACGTGATATTTAAAGAGAGTATATGTTAAGATTTAGGCTAGTTTCTATTGGGGCTGCCACCTATAAAGAGTTATGGATGTGAAAAGATCAAAGTTACTCAATAAACTCTAATTTTTGCCAGAAAATGTGAGTTATTTCATTGGATTTGTCAAAAACCTCCCGCTTTAACTCAACTTTTTTGAAGTTCTCCTATGGAAAACTAAAAGCCAAATTATAAGGAAATGATGTCACTTTTATCAGCATATGGGGCATTTAAAGGATTACGCCCCACCCCCATTTTTATAATTTATTATTATTCAATCAATCAATCAGTTTTTATTTCTATAGAGCCAATTCATAACAAGTGTTATCCAAGACACTTAACAATAGAGCATAAAACTTTCATGGATTTTATGGATTCACATACAGTATATGCATAGATACATATATACATATAAAATACACATATACATATATCTACAAATATATACACCCAACTCCAACATGAATCCATATAGCCAATCACGAATCCCTCCATCATGGCTCAAGAAAAAACCTTCTGTTAAGCAGCAGGAAATCTTGAATGTGGATCCCAGTCTCATGATGAACAGCAAATCCACACGATGCTGTGTTGGGTTTAAATCTATTATTATCATTATTACTATCATTATTATTATTATCTTTATTATAACGATAATGGTCATGGTTGTTATTATATTTATAAATATTATAATAAATATAGTTATTTTACTAGTACAACTATTATGATTATGCTTATTATTATTTTATTATTTTTTTCATTAGGTTTTTATTACTAAGATGATTATTATTTTCATTATTATTATGATAATGAATATTATCATGATGAGGATGATTATTATATTATTGTTGTCATTATTAATATTATCATTACTATTATTATTACTATTTTAATTTTTTTATTATTATTACGATAAGGATGATGATTATAGTAATAATAATATTATTATTATTATTGTTGTTATTATTATTATTAATGTTATCAGTATTATTTATTAGTAGTAGTAGTTGTAGTAGTAGTAGTATTATTGTTAATATTATTATTTTTATTTTTATTATTATTATTCTTTTATCTTGTTTTAGTCTTCCCTTTAATTTTTTTCTTTACTTGAATTTTGCTTTTTTTCCTACTAGATCAGACCTTATTAATATTAAATGCTTACATGCATTGTTTATACGTAAATTCAGGAGGATAAAAATTTACTCCAGCAGTAAGCTTGAATGCACTTTTATGTGACTTACGTGTTAAAGGAAAGGGTGAAATGTTTGTGGGAATAATCTTTACAAGCAGCAGGAAGTAAAATCAGAACGTTTATCTGAAGACAGTTTTATCAGGCAGTGATTATCAGCCCTGTCTGGATAGTTTGAGCTCAGCTGATGAGTCTTGTTGGATCTCTCTCTACCTCAGCAGTGAAATTCACCTGCATGTGTCACAGCGATCCAACAGGTCGGACCAGACTCAGAAATGTCTGAGACGTTGACAGATAGCGGCCTAAAGTCGCCTAAATCAGCCTTAAAGAAGAGACTTGTTAGTGTGTTTGATAATTACCTAAAGCTAAAAGTGAAATAAGTAGGTAACACACCTTTTAGTGAACCTGTGTGTGCATGTTGTAACTCTTCACTGGCTGGAATCAAAAATCACGTTTGGTATGTGACATTAAAGAAGAGCCTGGGCAAGTTACAGCAGGGATTTATTGGGAGGTATAAATACAGAGTGGAGCAGCTGATGAGAAAGGTGTTATTTAAGGTCAAATCCTGACACATATAAGGTAACATACCTGCTCGATTATGGGTCAGGAGGGCGGGGAAAGCTTAACATTTTTGTAACCCCAGCCAGGGAGTTCCCAACTGTAGCTTTAAATCCTGCCTGCAGTCATGAAGCACAGCTGAGCAGAGCATTAGGCTAACTTAGAAACAGCCTGCAATTAGCAGCAGTGTAGCATTTCAGTGCTGCGTCAGTTTAAATAGAGGCACGAGTGCATTTATCTGCATGGATGTATGTTAGAGCTGGGCAAAAAAATCCTGTTTTTAACCCTTTAAAGGAACACTACACCCAAACAACGATTTGGCCTCATTTTCTACTCACCCTCATGCTGAGCAACACTCTGGAGCACTTTTTTGATGTCTCAAATGCAGCCGGGGGTCCGGGGGGATTTTCGCTGTAAACAAACGTCCATCTAACAGGGGACGACGGAGCCCGAAGAAAAAGGTCCATAAAAGTCCACAAAAACGTGCCTATTTTCCTTCATACTGCTCGTCCGCTGTAATCCAAGTGTCCTGAGCGGGTAACGTCCATAATTAATTCGAAACGAGGTCATTTAGTACATTTTTCGAGCCTAAACAGTGCTATAGCGTACTTCCGCAGTGCGCGCTCCCTGCACTACGTAAGCCGTGGCAGACCAATCCAGACGGATTACATAGTGCAGGGAGCGCGCGTAGACGTGCACTGCGGAAGTACGCTATAGCACTGTCGTCCCCTGTTAGATGGAAGTTTGTTTACAGCGAAAATCCCCCCGGACCGCCGGCTGCATTTGAGACATCAAAAAAGTGCTCCAGAGTGTTGCTCAGCATGAGGGTGAGTAGAAAATGAGGCCAAATTGTTGTTTGGGTGTAGTGTTCCTTTAACTCCCAGCTGAATCAATAAATGTAGAAATATTTTTTTTTAAAGTTTATTTCTGTAAATGTTAAATGATACAGAAAAAAATGCAAACAAATTTAATTAACTGATACTTCTGTAGGATCTAAAAAGCTGAACATTATTGTTAGTACCATCGTTATTTTAAATTCTTAGACAAATAAATATACATATTTAATCCCTTATTCATCAAAAACATTTTTGTATGTTTGTCAAACTTGATATAGTCTTGTTTTAGTTATTTTTGCTAGGGCCCGACCGATATAGATTTTTTGAGGCCGATGCTGATACCGATATTTGTCAATTAAAAATATCGGTTACCGATTAATCGGCCGATTAATTGAAAAAAGAAAAAATATACATACATATATATATTTATATATATATACACACACACAATACATTGTCCTTTAGTATTTGTTAAACTTTACACCAGAGAGGAAATTTGGATTGAACTTCTGGGTAATAATTACATCACCTTAAAAAAAAAAAGAGTCATTCTGTAAAATTAGAGAAAAATTACAGTAAAGGTAGAACAACTTTTTAAAAAGTTGTAAACAGGAACGGAACAAACACACTTAAGGTAACATTCTTTTCATAGGCATCTTTGATTTTCCTTCTCTGTAGCTTTCAAGTACAATATAAAATAGTCTGTTAAACTGAGGCAAACTCCTGCAAAATAAAACAAATTAGCTTTTTAAAGATGTAAATATATAGATTGTTTCTGAACTCTTTGACACATCTGCCTTTCAGTCCTCATTAGTTTATCAGAAGCAGGTTTTAGTTCAGATAGAACCACTTTTTTATGATCAACATGAGGTAATGTGTGTGAGGAAATCAAAATATTTTGTGGGACACTGCACATATTTCACAAACTTATTTAAACAGCCTGATTAAAGTCCCCAGCTACGCTGAAGCCTCCCCTGGATGAGTCTGCTGATGATGACGTAGGGCTCTTAGGAGTGCTAACGCTAGCTCGCTAGCTAGTTAGCTTAGCTTCCGTGTCGGGAACGAGCGGATTAAGCTAGATTTCCGTTATAAACACAATAAAACAGTCACGGCTAAACTGATCTCCTGCCATCAGAAGGTCCAATTCATCAGTATTGACGACGACAGAGGAGGCGTCGGTCAGGAAAACTGTTCGGCGGTGCCCGGTCTGTCTGTGAGGCTGATCCGAGCCGAACTAGCAGAGAGCCTGGTGGTCTCTCTGTGTCCAGCAGCAGCGGGACATCATGCATGAGGCAAGTTGCTCGTCATTTCGGACCTTCAGGCCTAAAAGAGCAACTCCGTGTAAGTGTAGGCGAGTCATCCGCACACAGCATCAGCAGAGAGCTAAGAAGAGCCGCCACCGATGCGCGTCACCATCTTTCACGTCATCATTCTGCGTGACTTGGACACCGAACAGGGTTTACTGTTTTATGAAAATTAAGAATATATGGGCGTTACATCGGCAAAACTCTGGCCGATGTTGAATACTTTGAAAAGGGCTATAATCGATCGATTATATCGGCCGGCAGATGTATCGGTCGGGCCCTAATTTTTGCTTCTTTATGTAGAAAAACTTCTGCCATTTGTAATTGATTTTATCCCAAATATTTGTCCATTTTTTGCCATCACGTAATCAGCTGTTAGCTTTTAAACCTCTAAATCCCACACCAGGAAAATAAATGGTTTTTGGTTTGTTTGTTTGTAGTTTTCTCTGCTCCCTGAAATGTTAACAGCATCAAACAATGATTTGATTTGCTCTGTTTTTTTTTAATAATTAAATATCACTGAATTTATTGCTGACCTCTGTCAAACAGTTGAGCTGGTAGTTAAAGGATAAAATTCAACCAGGGGATATAATTTACTTTTTGACCTGTGGGTGAAGTTGGCAGGTAAATAAAAATGTGACAGAGTAGATCTTTACCAGTCAAAATAAAACATTTTAAGTGTTTAATAGAGTTTTGATATCATGCTCCACAGCTCTGATTGTTTCATTCAATCAGAAACAAACAAAATTGCAAATAAAAACATTAATTTGCTTGCATTTGTTTTAAACTTCTCTCATGCAGCACATCAAGCTGCTCCTCCAGACTCAGTTAATCAACATTATACATTAATGCATATACAGACACACATACCTATACATATTTTGTACACACATGCATACACATGTACTTACATACACATACGAAAAAATAAATAAATCTACATATAATTAAATAAATAAAATAGAAAAAGAAAAGATAAATAAAAAGAGGGAATACTTCATATATATATAACATTAAGAATGAATGAAAGAATGTTTTAACCATACTTTCACAGAAGTGACTGATCCGTTTTAAAGAGGAATCTAACTTTTTGCTTCTGGTAAATAAGAAAAGAGTGTAGAGCCAAACAGTTCAAAGCAAGTCTTGTTATCGGCTGAACTGTGACCCCGGCGGGGGAGAGCGAACGGCTTGTCCGAGCTAAATCTCAGCCTCGGGCAGAAAATGCAGACAGACACACAAACACAAACACAAGCACACACTTACACAAACACACAGCAGAGACGGGGAAAGCAGGTCACGCAGAGTGACAAGTGCACTGACCAAGAAAAGCCCTCGATCTCTTCTCCTTCACTTACTATTCAGACAATACCGTCCACAGCGTGTCCGCGGTTAGGTCTGCTGCCGTCTGTCAAACTCTGAACATCAGGAGATTCAAATGTCAAATACTCACAGTCATAATCCTTACATAAGAGCTGGAAGTTTCTTCATTATCAGACAGGAAAGTGGAAATGTATTTGTGTGGTAAAGAGAGTGAGTCCGTCTCCGTCAGCCAATCAGGACGTGTGCTGGAAGTCTGTGCATGTGTATAAACATGACTGTCGACATAATAATGCAGACGGTGAGAATAAACACAGATATTATCACCTCAGAGGTAATGAGAAATAAATACTGCCTTCAGGAACCAAGTGTTAAAAGCAGGTTTGAGTTTCAGAGCTCTGCAGTATCATCTCACAGAGAGACGAGTCCCTCGGCTCAGTGTCAATAAAGCTGGTGTTGTGTTTTATAACATAAACCCACCTGTAAACCTACACCTGCAGAGTTAAAGCTACAGCTCAGGGCAAACGCAGGCTCATTATCCAAAAGGATGCAACAATTTCAAAAGCTAGAGGTGCTCCGAATGCTCCCGATACAACTTTTTCACCTCCGATAACATACCAATATTGCAGCCTTGAGTATTGGCCGATACCGACATCAATCCGTCCGATATCAGCAGGAACTAGGGCTGAACAATTTGGGAAAATAATCTAATTGCGATTTTTTTCCCCAATATTGTAATTTACTCTGCAATAGTTTTAATGTTCCTCATCTTATGTATTCTTCAACAAACATAAGCAGTAGATCTTTTTATAGTAAAACCAATATGACATTAAATTAATCTAAGGATAAAAGATTTGAGAAAAAGTGGAAGAGTGAAGAACAGAAGCAAATATACAGTATATGAAATTGTAAAAACTGGGTAAAAATAGTATGAAAGCAGAAAAAGGTTAATAAATAGGTGCAAAATAGGTATGAAATTGAAAAAAGAATGGGAAAAATTTTGCAAAAAAATCCAAAAGTGGCTTAGGAAAAGTGATTATGGCAGCAAAATTGGGAATTAAATTTCAAAAACCATGTTAAAAATCCAAAAATGGCTCTGACAGTGGCCCAAAAAAAAATGGGCGTAAAGTTGTAGAAACGGGGTTAAAAAAAATTGCAAAAAACTACATGACAATGCCAATATGTTCAACACATTTTGGGCTAAAAAAAAATGAACCTTTTGTGATTTGAAAATTGCAACAAGCCATATTGCAATTTAATCTAATTTGCAATTATTTGATCAGCCCTACATATTACTCCACCAGAAACAGTCAGGGCATTCGGAAAAATAATACAGGACAAGTTTCCAAAGGGTTCTACAAGATATCATAGACTGATATGGATCCTAGCAAAATTCCAGACTCTCTCTGATCCAGACACGAAAAATTTTGATATCCTTGGAATTTTTGTCACAGCAAGGGAACAAATAAAGACATAGACTTGAAACAAATGCCAAAATTTAGCCAAGATACTGTTGAATCTGGAGTGTTCAATCTGATTTGTTGTATCTTCAAAACTTTGGAGTTCGATCCAGAAGAAAACCGCCATGATAACAAATGAAATTTTCATGAATAACTACTGAACTAAAATAGATATCATAATGAATCCAATTGCTAATGGTATGTTTTCATGTCAAGGAATCTAAATATTTAGATGAAATAAGGGTAGGACTAATATTTATGGTGAAAACGAAAACCAGATCTGAACTTTGAACAGGCTTCTCTTCATATGGACATTTTCATAGTTTTAAGATGATCAAAAACAAACTTAACCTATTTTACATACACTCAAACATTATTGTTTGCCTGCAGCATTAGTGTCCATGCTACAGCTCGTTATATTAGACCATGTCCAGTATTTTTTTTTACTGACGATTATTCCTCACTCTCCTCTGGTCTCCCTCTCTCTTCTCCACATTTCCTCCTCCAATATTTCCAAATTACGACTGATTACACTAACTATATGGCAAACAAACGGCAAAAGAATGACAAGAACACACTCCAGAATGACACTAATGATGTTATTTACAACAATTTTATATTATTTTACAGAAAATACTGATAAAGCAGCAATAATTCACTCAGGTATGGCTCTCTTAATCTTCTCTCTCTCTCCAGCTCAGTCAGCTCACTCACTCGAGGAGTTTACAGTAATTTAAGCCACATGCGTCTTTTTCTTTCGCCACAGCTTTGTGTTTAGCTTTATTTCTCTTTTTAATAATGAAGTTACACTTGAGTGCTTTCTGTGTCACAATGTTTTAATTAAAAAAATGAGGCCAGCAAGAAGAAAATCACAGATCTGTTTTTGTGCAAGTCTGAAATTCCCCTTGGAACAAAGCGAGTTAGATAATGTTTATATGAATCTATTATTAAAGATCATCCATCCAGACAAGCTGAATATGCTGAATTTATGGATATTAAAAAGTACATTAATTATTCAGGGTTTGAGTGCTGCTTCATCTCCACAAAAGTGAAAGAAAGTGATGATTCCAAACTTCTATCAGGGATGAAAACGCAAACACAAGCCCAGAAATCTGACGAAATAAGAGGACAATCATCGGCCCTCTGGTTTTATGGGTGGTGGGTTTTTCTCCAGTCCAATAAGATCCAGCATCTCTGGATCTGCAGTAAAGTGGACCACATGTCGATGAAAAGCTGAAAGCGATGATCTCAGCAGCTCTTCTGTCGACCCTGGAGGAGCTCTAATCAGAGTCAGATGCTTGACAACAGAGTCTGTGGAGTTTTTGTTTGAGCGAGTGTCAGACGCTCCCTCGTTTGTCTTCTGAGGTTTGGAGAAAAACTCCTTCTGAGGCGAGGAACACCGATTCTAACACCCCGGAGAGTTTAAGCATGACATTCACACATAAACCATCAACAGTTCAGACCAAATTTAAGCTTTATCTGGAACAACATGCTCTTCCTGGACTGCTTTTGCCCACTGGATTGAGATCTGGTGACTGTGAAGGCTAAAGTGAACTCATCGTGAAGAGATGACCTGAGTTTTGTGGTGGAAGATGGTGCCACCAATGGGATGGGATTATATTTTAGAGGAATATCATAATATTTACCTCCACCAAGGAGGTTATGTTTTCGCCGGGGTCTGTCTATTGGCCCTTTTCCACTAGCCCTACTCTACTCTACTCGACTATACCCGGCTCTACTCTACTCGCCTTATGCTGCTTTTCCATTAGCCCCAGTCGCCTGCCCAACGGCGTGCAGTGTCGCTGTAAACAGAGAGTGGCTCTGCGGTGACGTCAATTTTAGCGCGACACAACAATCTGTGGCTTTTTTGTCACATAATACCCCTTGAGAAGCACAGGAGAGTTTTGGAAGCTATACAACAGAATGAAGCCGAGGACGAGAGCAATCCAGCTGCAAAGAAAAGACGTATGAGGGTAGGCTAATGGTAGCTACCGCTAGCATGCTAGGTTGTTGCGCTCATGACTCATCGATGACGACATTGTCTGACCAATCAGTAGCTGGCAGTCGTGATGTCATCTTTTAGTATCGACTCAGCTTGCTTGGAACCAAAACGGAGTAGGTACTAAAACTAGCTTGTTTTAGGAGGTACCAGGCTAGTGGAAACACGCTGCAAATCGAGTAGGGCTGAGTAGAGTAGGGCCAAGGTGTGCTAGTGGAAAAGAGCCATTATTGTCTGTTAGCAAGATCACACAAAAACTACTGGATGGATTTACATGGAAATTCAACCAGATTTGTGATTTGGTCCAAGACAGAAGCAAATACATTCTGGTGCTGATCCGATCCAGATTGACTTCACAAAAATACACTGAAGTTTATCATGGCAAATCCCAGTGCTTGTTCCTATTTTGGGATGGGTTGGTTTTATTTGTCTTTTTTTGTGTCTCAGTTTTGCTTTGAACAGTTCTTGTTCGTATTGCAAATTTAAAAAAAGAAAACCTCAATAAAATAATAATGGCAAATCCCATTCATTCGTGGCAGTATGGAAATTGTAGTTTATTTGCAAACTGATAACAATGTTTTCAAGCCTATGTCATTACATTTCCAAGCTTCCCTTTCAATGCCAGAGGAGAAGTTCTGCCAACACAACAGACAACAACAGCCTGGTGGATCAGAACTTTTTTCCCGATTTTGTAACTGAAACACAGATAATGCAGCGTTTTCCACATGGACAGACACAAGCGGAGACTCGGCCATCCATGTGGAGCAGAAAAGCCATAGGAGGTCTGCACCCAGAGTGCTTTTCTAGATCTTTATTCAATCATTTATAGAAATCTAGGACGTTTGTTCAGTACTGTAGGATATCAAATAAATGCCGGGTTCCAATTAATCACCAGGTCCCAATAAACGCCAGGTGTAATTTATTCAGCGTATGAGCTACGGTCAAAGTTACAGAACACACATGCAAACGCTAAGCTCACAACTGACGGTTAACACTTGAAAAGAAACATTATCTGACTGAACATTAACAGTCCACATGGTTTATTTGTCTCTCTGGACATCCTGTCGGCTTCTCCTCCCTCTGTATGTCAACAAATGCAGGTTGGTGTGCAGCACTCTGTTTCATGACAGTGCAGTTACACTCAACGTCCACAGAGGCCACTAGAGTGCAGAAAACCGGGATCTTACATACTAGGGCTTTGAAAATTTAAAGAAGAAGACGTTAAAAGAAGTATGACCTTAACGTAACCACTGGTAGTTCCTCACCAGTGTTAGGAGTGTTCAGAGAGAGCTGAGTTGAAAGAAGAAAACAAGAGTATAACTACGGTACAGTAAACTTGCCTTGAAAATGTAAAGATTTTGGAATGAGACCGTCCATTACTAAATCATCGAATCAGCAAGCGACGAGAGCCGGTGAAGACCAAAAAGGATCGTAAACAGGGCATCATTTACAACAGTTACCAGGTGAGGGTTTTCCATTCATATTTATTATTTTGATAGATTATAGATCATTTAAGATGATGATTATAGTTTTCTAAACTTTGAGACGTTTTTAAAACTCATGTTTCGCTCTTTTTGTCCCGAAAACCCACTCGTAGACAACATGGCAGATCGTTATGTCAACCCCCACAGAGGGGAGACCCGAAATACATAAATATAAAAAGTTTTTTCTAACTTAATAAAAAGAAAACCAAAGCTTAATGGAGATGATTGCACACCTATTTCAATGGACTATACATACAATAGAAACATTATATCCTATATTCACCTTTCTTTTAACAAAGATCTTAGAAAGAGTGCAAAGTGAAATAACAAACATAGCAAGACTTAGATGAACAAGTTTCCTCGTATTTACTCACAAACTGGCTTTGATACCTTTTTAAAGGTGCTACAAGCAGAATCTATTACCGGCGACATTATGACTTTGCTACCCATGAGCACGCATTCCAATAACCTAGGAGCTGGGAGTGACAACATCTCCGACTTATCGGTGTTCCAGTTGAAGTCGGAAAAAAACATGCTTATCTACCAGGCTATTGTTAGCTGTTGTTAGCATGCCCTGTGTTGTTGTTCACAAATATCACATGAAGAATGTGATTATCACTATGGCAGCATTTTTGTAAATATAAGTCTCACAATACTATGTATACAGCTGATCTAGAGCGACACACCGCAGTCAGAAGTGCAAATAAATGAGATTATTACAGGAGCTAAATAACTGTTCACACTGGGGGCATCCATCTTCCGTTGTCAACTCGGGAGTGGCGAGGTTTCACCGAGTTCCCAGTAGGAAATTTCGACTTCAGGGGACGTTCCAGTTGCAGTTTCCTACTCGGAACTCAGAAATTCCCACTTCTGACTACAACTGGTACACACCAAAAGACGTGGCCCAAGCCAAAGCATGCGTTTGTTGTGATGCTAATGAATGCAGCTTGGACCTTCCTCAGAACTCTGCATTGCTTTACAACTTCTTTTTTCAACAACTTACAGGATGCAAAGCCACGAGGTAATGTATCTCTTTATAGTTGGTAGTTTTTGATGTGTGACAACAAGCAATTTTTGGAAAACTTAGTATCGCAGTCTTGTAGACGGTTATATATCGCTACTTACAGCCCAGTGCTCTAAGACGTGTCTGAATAATATAAATTTGCTCTAGTTTTAATTGTCTTGTTCCTGAAGTTGAGTATTCAGGCCAGTCCAGCCCTGTCCGACCCGACCGCGAAGCTAAGGAATAGCATTTATAGATAACCTATTTTGATGCTATAAAACTCATCAGTTGTTTTGTTCAGATTGTTCAATAAACTGATTCCACTCGATGTAACACAGCGCTCCTTCAGCTTAGTTCTGAATAAATATTTTAAATCCTAAATCAAAACAACTTTCTCTTTATAATCAGTTCTGGATGTTGTTTGGTAAAACTGTCTTATGAGCTTTATACATAATCTGCAACATACTGAAATCTACTAATTTACGTAAACTGATGAGTCTGCTTGAAGCCTTAGAAGATGGCTGACATAAAATCTGACAAATCGAGTTAAATAACAAGCTCGTAAAATCTCATGCTACATAAGAATAAATATTTGAAAAGCCCAGCGGACCACCATCAGATTTCCAAATCAACATTCACCTACTTCTGAATTCAGACACTTGTTATTCTCCTCCTCTCATTAAAATGATAAACAATTATCCTTAATGAGTCTCTCTCGGGAATAGACCGCTTTTTTTCCAGCTCTGTCCTAAATGATCGCTCATCTTCTCAACAGGGAGCCTCCACTCTCGCATAAAAGCCTTTTTCTAACGATCATTCACGGGGGATTATTTCACAAACTCATCCAGCGATGACTCAGCCTGGTATGTGATTGTGTTCAACCTCACAGGGAGCTCGGAAAAGCCTCACGTTAACATTTATTCTACAGCTCGCTCCAACAATTGCAGTCAGCAGAGAAGGTGTAAAATGAGCGCTGGGTTCAGACTAAGTTGCCACTTATCCTCTTGAGCCTCCAAAATATTCGACTAAATACTTCACACTCTCAGCGCTGGCAGTATGGCGGTTAAATAAGCAGGTCAGAGAGGAGGAATCCCCGTCCCTGCAGCGGTGGGGAAAAAGCCATGCTGTGCCAGTACAACAGAGAAAAACTATCCCATCCAAACGTTGTGTGCAGCCCTCAGTAACAGTAAATCCTGCAGAGTTTCCTTTAAATCTGCTGCACACAAATGCGAGCCCCCCTGGCTTTAACGCAGCGAGGCAGAGAAGAAAAGAAGCATCATATGACCACAATAGGACCACATTCCTCGGACCGGTGGCAGCTGAAAAGAAAGTGATGAATGTTGTCATGCGGAGCAAAGACGTGGACAACAAAAGACCTGGAGCAGTGCAGCGGGGAGCAAAACGCAAGAGTTTGGCCTCAAATATAACTTATTTAATTTACACATATTTGCATCTTCAATTCAGACATGCAGACTGGATCTTTATTACCTTTACTACCAAGGAGTCTGTTTGTTTGTTTGTTATTCTATTAGCAATATAACTCAAGAAGTTATGTACATATTCTGATGAAATTTTCAAGAAATGTCCGGATTGGGACAAGGAATAAATGATTAGATTTGGGGATTTATTATTTATTTATGTTGTTAACTGATGCATGAATGTACACTGGAAAGCTACAAATGAATTGACCCTTATAGGATAAATAAAGTTGTCTGAACAGAACTGAACACTTATCATCTTGAATATCAGCAAATTCCACAAATCTACAATATTGATGCACCTTCTCATCACTGCATGGGTACATTTAAAAATCAAGAGTTTCATTTTTGCAAAAGTTAAACGCTGGTTTTCTTGTTTTACTTCTGTTCTTTGCAAAAGTAACCTGTAACACTGAAAGAAAAAAGTCAATTTTTGTTAAGTTACGCAGCTTGAAATCTTGAATATCAGTATGAAATTCAGGGCTTGAGGCTTAGCATTTTCCCAAGTAGCATGGGTGCTACTAAGTTGAAAAATCTAGTAGCACACAAATATTTCTAGTAGCACGATGAAAAGTTACCAAGTAGTGTGTTGTTCTTTAATACAAAGATATGCGGTCAACGAGGAAACAAACTTGTACCTCTTACGACTGGGCACGGCAGCGGCGTCATTAACTATCTCTCCAGCATCTTGAGACATGGCGTCTGAAGCTAACGCTAACTCTTCCTCACCATCAATTTCGCCTCCTTGCTCCATTTCATCTTCTTGCCTGAATTCAGAGTCCACATGTTCTGGTTTTGTTGGTCTTTTGAAATAATAACTGTTAGTCTTCATAGTTATTTAGTTATTGCTCGTTTGGTCTTTCTTCTAAAATAGTTTAAAATGTCGCTCGCTGTTCTGTCAGTGTATGTTGCCCAGCAACCAGTCCCACTGATGCGCTGTGATTGGTCAAGATGAGGCTTTGGGAGCGCCTGCTAGTGTTCGTCTGTACCTCGTGCAGGGCGGTGCAGGCATGTCGGGTGTACTGAAGGCTAGCTAGCGGCGCAGCAGTTAAGTCAATAAAACAAACGTTTCACAGCTGAACATGTTTCCAGCTGAGGCTGCGATCAGGAATACCACCGGCCACAATTCCAACGTATTCAACACAAGATAAAACATGTTTTGAACGGCCATTTTTCGTAGTCACACGGGTGCTACCGAATGCAAATCACAACTTGCACTGTAATATTTTTAGTAGCAAATGAGAGTACCTCCTCTCACTGTCGAGCTCTGATTACACTGGATATTGGCAAAAATTCAATATCATGCATCACTATTTAAAATCTCCGTAGGGGCCAAACTTCAACTCCCAGGGTTATTCCTGTTTATCCCAAAGGGCAGTGTCCAGCTTTGAAAATTCCCAGAGTTTTGCAACCCCAGGTAAAAGCTCTTCTTACAAAAGTAACACAAAGAAAATCTGAAGGTGTCACCAACGAAAAAGCCCTAAAACAGAGGCCAGAGTTTGGATGCTCCTGTCATCTCCACTAACCAGGTAAGGCTTATTTCTGTGGGAAACACCACTGTGATCCCTTTTGTGGCTTAAATCCAACCCAAATTAAAAACCTCCCGCTCACCCAAACTGAGAGGGTGGAGATCTGCCAGGAAATCCCAGGTCAGGTGGCTGCGAGGCGATGAAAAGAAACAGCCTTTAATCTGCCGCTCTGCACTAATGAGAGTGGAGAAAAAAGGAAACAATAATGTCCGTCCTGCCAGGTGAACCAGGAGCTTTGTTACTGTCTGATTGAGAGGAGCATTGTGATGCTTTAGGGTTGGATCCTCCATGAGTCTGTGGTGGGTCCCTTCGTTGTGTTTATATTAGTCACATAACGAGGCCAAACAGGCACAGATTGATTACAAAACCTCTTTTCAATGCAGCCTCCAGATGAACGTTTTCATGCTTTGGCACTGACAGCAGGAACCGTCAGAGACATCAGGATTTCAGGTGCTGTCTGCCCACGTCGTGCCCATTCTTGCAAACAAAACAGCTCAAGAATGCTTTGAGTCATTTTCATCCAACTTAGAGAAAGATTCACACGGTGGAGAAACTGTTTCTCATTGAGCCTCATGCTCATCCTTTGCTTTAACTTGATTTCTTAACTTTGCACAGAAAGTCTGCTCTTATTTTAGGGGGAGCTAATTCAGTTTTGAAGGTCGTAGTAACTTTTTACTTGTGATTAAATCTTTTTTCAGTTTTTCGCTTTAAGCTATGTACAAACTGTCTCCATGTTCAACATCACCAGACAAAGTCAAGGGGGGAAGGAGCCTCATTTTCATCTCTTGCAAATACAACATTAAAAAAATCCTTTTAGGGACTTTAATGAAACTTTGTATCAAAATCCACTTGTTCAAGGGAAGAAGTTTCTAGCGGTCAAAGGTCAAAGTCCTTGTTTGTACGAAGGGATCTAATGAACTCATTTAGGGCTAAACTTAGCAAAAAATTAAGGATGAACAAGAGCAGAGGTGGGCAACTTGTGGCCCTATTTCCAATCTAAAAAAAAACTGGAATATGAAGAAAACATAAAAAGATCTGATGATTCATGTTGAGTAACAAGAACTGTGTAATGCAGAAATGAAGACAGGTGATATAAGTTTCTACTAACCTCAGACTGCTGGTACATGTTTTTTTTTTTTTTAAGAATTAAGAATTTACTTTGCCACGATTGTATCTCTAAACATCTTTTATGACGCATTAAAACATAACATAAAGTATAAGTAAAACTATATTTGGAAACAAGTCAAAGGGTTAAAAAGAAGCTTTAAATGTGAGGATAGACTTCCTTACACCATCTAACTTGCAAGAAATTCATTTATTTCCAGCATTTCGGTTTCAGACCTTCATCAGCAAAGGTCGATTTAAACTATATACTGCCTAGCCCTAGAGTTTGGTCTTACTTTGCACAGTATTCTGCTCTGACAGAAACGTAAAGTGACAATATTTAGGTCAAACATTATCAGAGCTTCAGGAACTCTCTTGACAATACTATTTCTACAGATTTCCCACCCTTACCTCCCTCACCCACCTCTCTACTGGGGATGGGATGAAATATCGTTTGGCAATACAGTATGTGACGAAACGCATCGAGTTTGAAAAAAATGGATCGCGAAATAAAGATGCCACGTTTGGTAACGTGACCAAAAGTGACAACAACAAACATTAGCACCAACTACCTTGCCTCCAAAAAACCAAACGATGGAGCCAAATGAGGTCGAAACTGAGGACGCTCCGCCTGAATACAAGTCATCTGTCTGGCAATATTTTGGCTTTCTCATTAAAAAAGACGAAGACAACAACAGAGTAACTGACAAGACTAAGACACTGTGTAAACTTTGCTCTGCTGTCATTCCGTACACCACCAACACAACAAACATGAACTACCACCTTCAGCGTCACCATAAAAATGTGAAGACGACCCCGACGAAAATGAGCCTACTGCTCATTAGCATAAACTCTCTCTAACCTCTCTAGGGTTAGAGAGAGTGTTATTGTTTGTGTTTGGCCTGTTAGGCCTTGTGTTTTCCTGTGTGCAACTCAAATTAAAACAAATAAGTTGTAATTACACAGTAATAGTTTTTCTTTTTTACTCTTTTGATATTGTATCGTGACATGTCGTATCGTGACCCGGGCATATCGAGGTGCAGCATATCGTGAGTTTAAGGCCGCGTTTACATGGCGCAGAAAACGGTCAAATCCGATAAGTTTTCATTGCGTTTTGGCCTTGCGTCTACATGGAAACTTGTTGAAAACGGAAACTTTTGAAAACGGGCTCCAGAGTGGAAAGATTTGAATCCGCTCTCCATTTGGCTGTGTGTAAACCCGTATCAGAGCGTTTCAGGTTGAAATGCAAACGTCACCTCATGCGCAGTACTCTTTCAGATGAAGGCTGCGCAGGCATACCAGGAACAACAACAGCTTCAGCCGTCCACCGAGTGACGTGTGAGTGTCTTACTGTTCTCGGTTTGTTATCCAGTCAAAACTATCTACACAGATTTGTTGTCCAGAAAAGAAACTCCTGTGTCTCTGTGCGTCTATTCTCCATAGTTGTTTGTGAAAGTTTTTCTTCTTCGTTCGTGTGTTGTAGCAGCGCTGCCTCTCTGCAGACCTACAGCGCCATCTACTGAACCGGCACACTACAGCGGATTAACTCGTCACCAAGCGACGTCGTCTGAACCATAGACTGTAAAAAACATGGACGCCATGTCGCTGGGCTCAAATTGAAGCCTCCACGAAAACTGCTCCCCCTGGTGACTGGCTGCAGTATAGGTCAAATTTCCATCTCCCCCATTCATCTGGACGGGCTGAAGTGAAACTTCAAAAAATTATTCCACCCCGTAGAAATATTTCTCCCATCTGTATGCTGTGGTGATATGAAAGTATTACTGGGCTACGTGTTTTCCAAGTCCTCTTTTTTCTGAAAAGTTTCTTTTTTATAAGTTATTCGACTTTAAAAATAACCGCGGTTTACGGCAGCTTCACAATGATTGTGTACGGCGTATGCTGCGGAGTGTTGCAACCATTTACGACAGCTGCGTCCGGATTATGGCCCAAATTCTCCACTGGCTGCACAATGGCGGCGCCCTGACGGGGGATATTTAGGCTTCAAATCCGTTACATGGTAGAAGGCGGAGCCACGCTATCCAGTTCTTATAATACATCCATGGTCTGAACACAGAAGAATTCTAAAACGCAAAGGACAAATCTTTCTTTAAGTCGGGAGTTTCCATGTAAACGTAGCCTAAGTGTATCGTCCCATCTCTACTCTCTACTGTCACTTTCAAGCACTTGAGTACCTTCCAGAGGCTCCACAAAAGGCACAGAAATATATCTGACGATTTAAAATGCACCAAATTAAAGTAGCTGCTTTGGTAACAGCTGGACAACAGGAGCTTCCCAAATGTTCTCCACATTACTGTGATACTGACAAAAAACAGTAAAGACAGGAGAAGGAGAAGCAGACTAAAACCTGCAGTCCCTCACAGCCCAGCTCTCTTCTGACAGACTGGTGTGAGCGAGGAGGCTGGTTACCCTGAAACAGCTCCTCCAAACAGAGCAGACTTTTCATGCGAGGGACTGGAGAACATATGGTTCTGATTAGAGACAAACTCCAGTGGAAAGAGTTTAGAGAGTAAGTGTATATGTTTGTGCGAGCATTACAGAGGGAGAGGGGGTTCGACTGTATTTTCATGCAGGATTAGAGAGTGAATGGGGACTGTGGTGTTTGTCTGAGTGCGTGCAAGCTTTGATTAACAAAGAGAGAAAGATGATTCAGGCAGGAGAGAGAGCCAGCGACGAGGGGCAGAGCGAGCGAGGGCCAAAGCTTCGGTCATCGCTTTGGACGGGTTTCAAAAAACAAACATCACACTTGAAGTTGCCACAGGAAATCAAACAAATATCTGCCTGTTTGTTACAGAACTACTGGAGACTAACTTTGCATGACTCAAGCATATCACCTGCCCCTTTACAGGATACATCTATTCACTAGGGAGTCAAATACATGGCAGCAACTCAGTGCTATGCAGGGCTGAACGATATGGACAAAATTTCATATCTTGACATTCATGCCGATATCTCAATATCGATACGATATGACTATGGATTTGGTGAAAGCCAAGTGATGCATTCAAGGGCAATCGTAAAAATGAAATATGTTGTGACTTCTTTTACTGTCTTTTATCTCTATCTTATTGTGGCTTTACTGTTTGTTTTGCTTTACCTTCTTTTACTCCTTTTTGTTAATTTATTAATACTATTATGTTCTATTAATTATGATTTTATCTTATTAATGATTCACCTTTTTACACTCTTTTAGAAATAATTTTTAGATCTTTTTAATTGTCTTAGCTCTTGCTCATGTTTATTACTGTATTTCATCATCACCACTTATTTTTATTATTTTGTAATTTTTTCATCATTGCTCATTTCATCTTTTTATATTTTCTGACTTTCATCCCCTTTTTTATTGCGTTTCCTATTCTTGCTGATTTTATGTTTTTTTGTTTGGTCCTCATGGTCTCTTTTTATGCTACATGGTTCTTGTATTGTCTGGGTTCCTATAAAGTATGAAAAGGGCCTTCAGTAAGAAATCTGGAGTATAAACACAGTATCAACCGTCGCCCCTCTGTCTTTTCACCTTGTGTCTTTTTACCTTTGTGTCTTTCTGTTAGTCTTCATTTAAGCTGTGCTTTTTGTTTTTACTTCGTTGTGCTCATTGTTTGTTTGTTTTTTATTATTTTGTGCTGAATGATTGTCAAAGCACTTTGTAAACTATGTTTTTTAAAAGTGCTATATAAATAAAATTATCATTATTATTATTATTCCAGAGATGTATATGCAGGGCGAACGTGGGGGAAATCTACATCATTACATCTTTGCTTTTTGATATTAATATCTTTATGATATATGACAGATGGTGTGGAAACAGAACGTGTTTATGAGAATAAGTTCTTAGGAGTGATTATAGACCACAAACTGTGTTGGAAACCTCATGTTAGTTACATTAAAACCAAAATATCAGAATCAGCCACAATATTGTATAAAACCAAAGATGTTCTTAATTTAAATTCATTGCATATGTTGTATTGTTATTTCATACTTCCATACATTACTTACTTACTTTTTTTTAATTTTATAATGATTAATGTGGATTTTATTTTGTGTTGTGATTTTAATGCATTTTTCTTGTTCTGTAAAGCACTTTGAATTGCCTTGTGTATGAATTGTGCTCTACAAATAAACTTGCCTTGCCTTGCCTTGCCTTACTGTGTGGAAGTTCGGGGAAGAACATATAAAACGATCACAAATCCAGTTCTTTTGCTTCAAAAGAAAGTGTTCAGGCTCATAAATCGAGCAGATCATCGAGAACCAACACACAAATTATTTATAAAGCTACAAGCTCTAAAAATTAGTGAACTTGTGGATCTGAGGAGAGCTTCACTGATGTACAAGGCAGACCATAAGATGTTACCAGACTGTATTCAGAGTTTGTTCCAGATTAGAGTAAATATGAACTGAGGGGGAGTTTATGTTCACAAAAACAAAGAGTAGAACAAATTTTAAACTAAGATGTGTTTCAGTGTGGAGTTAGTCAGTTCAAAAAGTTGCTTAAACATAAAATGATTGTAAAGTACAGAGCTGTGGTGTGAGCACAAAATGTGTTCAGATTTTGGATGCATGTGAATTTATTATTGTTTCATATCAACCAAAAGGAAGCGGAGTAAATAATGAAGTTATAAAGGGTAGGCAAAATAAGCAAAGGCTTCAGCCTACACCTTTTTCGGTCTTGTTTTATTAGTTTGTTGTTATTTTGTTGATTGTTTGGGGTTAATGCGGGCACTAATATAACACTTGTTCGCTTGCAATTTCTCACTTTAATGTTTGTAAGTGAGATTTCATGTTTAAAGTGACCAAAATAAAACTAAAACTAAAAAACTAAAACTAAACTTTAATGTTCATATCTAGATAAAGATACAAGAACAATATATTGATCAGCCCGAGAGCTATGGTTAAGTTAAAAAGTTCAAGCTCGATTCGAGAATCAGAGCAAGAAGAAAAATGATTGAGGTGCTGGTTTGGCGGAGTGGTTAGCAACCATGCACGTCCCATGTACTTGTTTCTGCAGGTCTGGGTTGGAATCCAGCCTGTGACCAGTTTGCAGAGTGTCTTCCCCACTCTTTTAACCCCTTTCACAAAGCCTATCCACGGTCTCTCTCCTATCAATAAAGGCACAAAAATACATAAATAATAATAATAATAATAACAATAATAATAATAATAAACGTATTTGTATTGCACTTTTAAAAACAAAGGTTTTACAAAGTGCTTTAACAGCAGGCAAGAACATAAAGTCAGAAAAGCACAAGAGCTTAAAAACACAGAAAAAGGTCAAATAAAATCAGAGAACATTTAAGACAAACACAAAAGCAAAAAAATCCAGACAATACAAGAACCCTGCTACATGCTACACAAAATGAGATCATGAGGACCGAAGTAAAAGCTCAAAATAAAACAAACAGAAAGAAAATAATAAAAAGATAGAATAGAGATCATTAAAAAAGAAAGAGAACAATCAAAACAATAAGCTTAAAAGTTTTCCATAAAAAGATTACAAAATAAAACAATCTGAATTAAAAGTAAATAAAGACACCAATCTGTTAACATAGCAGAAAAAGTCAAAAAAACAAAGGAGGTAAAATGAGAAGAGCAATACTAATATATAAAAGGCTAAAAACAAATAAAAAAAGAAAAGTTTTAAGATTTAAGTGACTTTGAGCATGGCATAATGACGATATAGTCTGATTTTCATGTGCAGCCATCTCTAGAGTTTAAGGAAATGGCCCCAAAAAGAGAACATATCCAGTAGAAAGGCCTTGTTGATGCCACAGGTCAGAAGAGAAAGTCACAAGTGATGATAGAAAGGTGATAGCAGAGTAATATGCAGTAAACAGAGGATCATTTCTGAATGCACACAGCATGGCAAATCTTGGAGAAGATGGGCTACAGGAGCAGAAGACCATACCAGGTGCCACTCCTGTCAGCTAAGAACAGGAGACTGAGGCTATAATTCACAAAGGCTCAACAAAGCTGAACCAGAGAAGAGTAAGAGTGTCTCCTGGTCTGATGAGTCTGGATTTCTGCTGGTCAAAATTTGGTGTGAACATCATCAAGCATGGATCCATCCTGCCTTGGATCAGTGGTTCAGTCTGCTGCTGGTGGTCCCTCAGTCCCACCTGAGCATGGTTCAAACCCCACAGCCTATCTAAGTGTATGTCCATCTCTTTATGAACACAGTGGACCATCTTATGAAGGAGACTTCAGCAGCTCCATGTCTCAAAGCTACAGATCATCTCAAACTCCTTTAAACATGACACAAGCACTCCAGTGGCCTCCACAGTCACCAGATCTCAATCCAATTATGCACCATTGGGATGTGGTGGAAAAGGAGATCCTCATCTCCTCAAGTCTGCAGCAACTGTGTGATGTTATCATGAAAATACAGACCAGAATCTCTGAGGAAAGTAACCAGAACTTGTTGAATCTATGAAGACTTAAGAAGCTCTGGATGGATCCACAGAGGGCGACAAACATTTAAAGACAAACTATACTCAAAAACATATCTTATTCACCAAAAAGATGCTTTTGCAATACTCCTAACACATTCAGAAGGATAATCGAGGAGCAGCAGGAGCAGGGAGAACAATCCTGCAGAGCAAAATGTTCTGATTAAAAGGCAAAAGCTTAATTGTAGCCGCAGACAAACACCCTGAGCCAGCAGAAAAGAGGTTATGTAATCGAGAAACAGAGTCGAGCTGTTCCACAGCTGAACAAATCAGGGACTCCAGGAATCAAAATAAAACATTCAGGTTGAAAACAACAAGTCCAACCTGTCTCCCATCCCCGTCTGTTTCATCTGAAAACATCACCACGCCTTCCCTGCGACAGCAGAAACAGCGACATGATGACTCTCTCTGAAATCATGTTAGAAATTAGAGCTCAGCTGTGAGTCACAGCCTGCTCTTTATACACAAAAACCTCTATTCCAATGAAGTCTGGATGTTGTGTAAAGCAAATAAAGCAAAACACAATGATAAGGCAATTATTTTTAACCTATATTAAATGCAATACACTACAAAGGCACCACACAAAATATTCAAACAGTTGAACTTCATTGTTTTTTTGTTTGTTATCATTTTGCAAATATTCACTTTGAATATGATGCCTGCAACATGTGCCAAAAAAGATGGGACAGGAACTACGAAAGACTGGGATTAGTGAGAAATGCTCAAAAACAAGGTGATAACTGCAGGAGCAAATAGTCCAACATTTTAAAGGTGTAGTGTGTAGAAGTTGGCAGCGTTTCACCAAACAGAAACAGTGAGTACAGGATATAAAGTTTCTATTTGTATGTTAAGTCCATGGAAATAGGTGTAAAATCGTCCTCATAAAACTTTGGTTTTCTTTTCATTAAATCGGAAAAATCTTTTTATATCTATGTACCGTTGGTCTCCCCTCTGTGAAGGCTGACATAATGATCCACCATGTTGCCTATGTGTGGGTTTTGGGAACAAAAAAGAGCAAAACGCGAAGTTTAAAAAGTATAATCGTTATCTTAACTGACCTATAATCTATCAAAATAATAGTTACAAATCTGAATGAAAACCCTCACCTGGTAACTGTTGTAAATGATGCCCTGTTGGTCTTCACCGGCTCTCGTCGCTTAGTGATGTGATGTTTTAGAAACAGACAGGCTCATTCCAACATCTGAACACTAGATGTCACTAAAATGCCGATTTCTACACACTGCACCTTTAAGACAAGGGTGTGGTAATTTACCACCTGGTAGTTGGACATGGTATGGCAAACTAAGGGCGTTTTCACATTATGTCCACTTGTTTCAAACCGTGCTGCGGCGCGGTTCACCATGGGTTCGCCCCCCTCCCCCTCCCCTGCTGGCTTGCATTCACACTGGCAATATCGAACCATGCCCGGACCCACTTGTGTAATTACTCAGTTTGAAACAGCAGGGGGCAATACGCATGTAACTGGTTACCAAACCTGCTACAGAGGAGAACGAAGAAGAGGCTACCATGGTAACCATTTCCTACACCACAACCAATGTTTACGTTTTGCTCTCCTCTACATTTTCCTTCAAATGTGTTTTTTTTATCGTGTTTGAGACGGCATCAGCAACTTTCTGGACTCTTGTAAATCATCGTAATCCTCAACCAGAATAAACAAATCGACAAATTGAGTAAGCAAAAGATTCAACCCCTGGATTAACAGGAAGTAATGCATCAAAAGTAGATCGGTTTGGACCACTTTGTTTCACAAGAGTGAAACTGCACCAAATGTAGGGAGATGGAGCGGATCGAGACCACCCCTTCATGGAGGTCTCAGACCGGCTGATTTGGTGTTCACCAAAGTGCGGTGGTTGCATTCACATTGACACTAACATACCAAACCCTGGGCCAAAACTTCTTTGGTGCGCACTACATGTGGTTGGTGTGAAAACGCCCTAAAGGGTATTAAATATGTTCCAAATATGTATGAAAGGGTTAAAAACGCACTTGAAGTTGTTTCTCCAGTGAGGGTTGGTGTAATGGCACACATGGTCAAACATTCTGAGTAAAAAAAACAAGGTATAGGTAACACCAGATGTCGCTAAAATGCCAATTTCTACACACACTGCACCTTTAAGATCATCTTTCTCAATTTACAACTGCAACAAATGTATGAATTTCATCAAATACAGTCCATAATATCATCAAAAGATTCAGATAATCCTGAGAAATCTCTGCACGCAAGTAAAGATGGAAAACAGCATTGTATGCCTGTGACCTCTGACAATTTACACTGTTCATCTCTACATCTACAAGGTCAAACTCTACCATGCAAAGACAAAGACAAATATCAACAACATAAACAACATGAGCATAAATATATTGTCTTTGTGGTGTATTCAACAGAATTTAGGTCGAAATTGACCAAAAATTATTGCATTCAAGTTTTATTTTTCCATTGTTCCAACTTCAATGGAATTGGGTTTGTATGATAAAGTTTAAGGCAACATTGACTGAAATATCCCCCATAAGAGCTCACAGCTCTGCCTATGTAAACAATAACATGACCTGTCACATAAAGGCAACACTGCGCATGCGTATAATCTGCTTTATCAAAATGAATGATTAAGGATCTAACGTCGCCTTAAACGTGTCATATAGTTTTATCTAAGGGTTAAATATTAACATAGAGAGAGTAAAACAAGTCCATGTGATGTCACAGCCCATGCTAATCGATGCAGGTCGATTAAAAACGAAAGTCGAGACACTTCTAGACCCCAAAATCCCCCAAAACGTCCAGAACCCCGTTTTCTGTTGGTAGTTTCAGACGTAGTTTACGGTCAAAGTCTCTCAGCCGAAGTGGAGTCAAGCCCACAGACTTTTACACTTTTACATTTCAGCCGAAAGTTGGACAGAAACAGGACAAAACAAACAGTTTCCAGCCGTTGTGTGTTTAGTTTTTTGTCAGTTTGCTCACCGTTCACCTCTCAAACAGACCTCAGTCTCGCCTCACAGGCTCGTGAACCCCCTGAAAACTGATCCAAACTCGGACTAAAGTGACACTTTAGGGCTAAAACGGGTTAAACTCACCTGTTAGAGCTGTTAAACCGGGTTAGCATCCACCAAAGTCCGCGTAGAGCCCACTATCACTCATGTTTCTGCTGCAGTTCACGCACAGACTCGACCCACGGGGCTCGCGCTCAGAGACAGTTGATGCAGAGAGGCTCGTGCCGCGGAGGGAAAACGCTGCTGCGTTCAGTGACCCTCGGAAAACTAAGCGTCGTACTGAACATTTACCCCACTTATTTATTTGTATATTTATATTATTAGAATTTAATCTTTTGACTTTCCTGGGCTGTTCATGTGATGTACTAAAGAGTGGTGTTGTTGAGGTGTAAGTAATAACAGTCAAGAAATCAAATCAACAAATGGTAAAAGAATATCTAAAAACACAACATAAATAAAACAAAACATTAAAAAATATCACCATTAATAAGTATACAACATAAAGCCCTGCAGTACCCTACCCTGAGATGCCCTTTCCAAGCCCTAAAAGAAAGTAATATGTGCTTGGGAGTATTAATTGAAAAAAACAACAAAAGGAAAAAAAATGCATGGCTTCTTTATTACTTGTAAAGTTTATCGTACTTAATACACTATAGCCATTAAAACAAATTCAAAATACTCAATATGTGTCTAATTTCTTATCGTTTAAATACCATGTTTATAATATAAAAAAAAATATGTTTTCACAAAAAAATTTTTTTTTAGTATTCTACAAAAATGTAAATCTTAGCCTTCCATACGTTTGTCAGATTGACAGCAACACTGGTTCATGTTCATTGTTCTGTTTGTGCTAGGTCAAAAAAAAATCACACCTGTTATTTGTCAGGTATAAAATTTACACCTTTAAATCAAGCCATTAAATAAAACATTTATTTCTGCACTAATTGAATTTAACTTCCGTTACTCAAGGTTAGCTCTAATTAATAATATTAAACACTGTCGTCTTTTAATTTTTTTTACACTATACAGTTTATGTCATATTTTGATCATGATGTCACTGCATTTTTTAGTGGAAATTACACACAAATTATTGGTTAATAAGTATTTTATCGTGCTAGGTCAATATTCTAAAAAATGACAAATGTAACCTCTAGAGCATAAAAAGCTAACCTATAAATTAAGCCAACAAATATATATTTATAAACTGTTCTACTCCAATTGAATTATATTTTTGTAACTCAAAGTCATAATCGCAGTAATCGAACATTTCACATTAATAACACCTTTAAGCAGTATTTGATCATTATGTCACGATGATGTTAAATATTTCAACACTAATTACATTTTAGTTTTGTAACTCAAGATCAGCCCTAATCAAACACTCATTTAACTTTTTAAACAATGTAAATGCCAAATTTTGATCATTAAATCACAATTATGTTAATTTTTCTACACTAATTTAATTTTATTGTTAGAGTTTTACAGACACCCCAGCATCATTACAAAGAGATATTCACAATAAAACACATTTACTCTGTCCCAGTAACACATATACTGATAATTACACATCTGGACAAATCTCTCAAGTCTTACTTTTTTATTTTATTATTACACCTAAATAATTGTCATTTAAATCCACACTCCATATATTCCACAAAAGGATTCCTGATGTTTTGAAATATTTTCCCTTTATAATGTAAGCATCTTCTCCATAGGGCTGTTTGGCTTTTTAGTATTTTCTGAAGGACCTACAGTGTAAAGGTTAAGGCTTTGTTGGTGCAGCCTTGTCCATCTCCAGGCTTCATTCTGTACCAAAGTTTGGCTTGATCCCTTAAACTCTGCAGTCCTTGAACGCAGCGTCTGCTGCAGACTGAGCTGTGGACAGGAGGACGGTCAGAGCGACTGGGCTACTCTGTGGTGCACAGCTTGTGTCACCACATTGGAATGTCTGGCTGCATTTTCACACCATCGTCGCTCCACCGTACGCAGCATGTTACCACCTATACATTGTTTTTTTTTACTCAGAATGTGTGACCATGCGTGCCATTACACCAGCTCTCCCTGGAAAAACAACTTCAAGTGCTTTTTAAACCATTTCATGCATATTTGGAATATATTTAATACTCTTTAGTTTGCAGTACCATGTCCAATTACCAGGTGGTAAATTCCCAAACCCTTGTCTTAAAGGTGCAGTGTGTAGAAATCGGCATTTTAGCGACATCTAGTGTTCAGATTTTGGAATGAGCCCGTCTGTTTCTAAAACATCACATCACTAAGAGCCGGTGAAGTAGGGCCGAACGATTTGAGAAAATAATCTAATTGCGATTTTTTCCCAAGTATTGTAATTGCGATTTACTCTGCAATTGTTTTAATGTTCCTCATCTTATGTATTCTTAAACAAACATAAGCAGTAGATCTTTTTTATAGTAAAACCAATATGACATTAAATTAATCTAAGGATAAAAGATTTGAGAAAAAGTGGAGAAGTGAAGAACAGAAGCAAAATAGGTATGAAATTGTAAAAACTGGGTAAAAAAAATGGTACGAAAGTGGAAAAAAGTTAATAGGTGCAAAATAGGTATAAAATTGCCAAAAAAAAAAAGGCAAAAAATTCAAAAGTGACTGAGGAATATTGATTATAGCAGCAAAATTGGGATTAAAAAAAAAAAAAAAAAACATGTAAAAATTCCAAACATGGTCTGACAGTGGCCAAAAACAAAAGATGGATGGGAGCAAGATAGGCATAAAGTTGTAAAAACTGGGTTAAAAGAGGTTAAAATAGGCATGAAATTGCAAGAAACTTCATTACAATTCCAAAATGTTCAACACATTTTGGGTTAAAAATATTGCACTGTCTGTGATTTGAAAATTGCAACAAGCCGTATTGTGATTTAATCTAATTTGCAATTAATTGATCAGCCCTACGGCTGAACAGGGCATCATTTACTACAGTTATCAGGTGAGAGTTTTTGTTTGTGACTATTATTTTGATAGGTTATAGGTCAGTTAAGATGATGATAATAGGTTTGGTAAACTTTTGTAGACTCATATTAAATAATTTCGCTCTTTTTGTCCCTATAACCCGCCCGTAGACAACATGGTGGATCGTTATGTCAGCCTCCACAGAGGAGAGACCCGAGGTACATAGATATAAAAATAATTTTCTATCTTAACCCTTTAACTCCCGGCTCAACTGTCTAGCACAGGGGTGGACAACTGGTGGCCTGGGGGCCATGTGCGGCCCTCCGCCTCACCAAATGTGGCCCACCAATCGTTTTCAATCAGCAATTTTAAATATGAAGAAACCTCCAATACCTAATCAAAATAATTTTATATAATCTTGACTGATATTTTTATTGTCTTTTGTAAGTTATTTATGACCTTACTTTGCTATTATAGTCTCTCTAAATCTCTTTCATGAAGCATTGGAACATTATATCAAGTATTACCCAATGCTATATTTAAAATATGGCAGCAGTTAAATCTTTGGGCTTTAAAAATTTGGAAGCACTCATCATTTCATTGATTTGGAAATACCTTAATTGGCTTTAATTCCTTGTATACTAGCTAAATTTGCTTGAATGTTGTGTCAAGTTTACTTAATTATGCATAATAACTTGTTATTTGTGTTGTAATATATGAATATTGGTATGCTAATTTTAGGATTCATTAATATTCTAATTTTAATGGCATTTATCCAACATCATTTTTCTCTTTGGAGAATTTCCAAAAATTTGTAACAATGTGGCCCTCAGGCTGGAAAAATGGTTTTATGTGGCCCTCTTGGTAATGAAAGTTGCCCACCCTGGTCTGGTAGATCTATTTGGTCAGTAATTTCATGAAAATTAAATGTATTTAAAAAAAATCAAAAAAACATAACATATCAGTGTTTTTAGGACACAGAAAAAACTGCAAGCGAACTGAGCGAAATTATATTTTCTTTGTGTGGGATATAATCTCAAAGCTTTTATTATTATTACATCATTAGTATTTAAAAATACAATGTATTTTTAATTAATTCTACACATGTTGGCTTTTTTCTTGACATTTCATCTTTTTTCTCAACAACTTTTATTACAAAACTCTTTCAAAAATAGAGTAAAGAATAGAGAAAAAATAATTCTGCAAGTCGAAATGATGAGAATAACATTAAAATTATGTGATAAAAGTCCAACTGATGAGAAAATATAAAAAAAGTGGAAAGTCAAGAACCAAGTCGACTTACAAAGCTTTTCAACGTTTTTTTTTTTTACATTTTGACTTTTACCCCAAATTCTATTTTTACTTCATTTCAACTTAAATCTTGACTTTGCCAAAATCATGTTTACTCCATCTGAAATGGCCCTTAAACTTTTCTGTAAGTGAGACATAATTCACTTTAAGAGATTTTTGTGGGGATTCATCCTCCCGGCACCTGCTCTCTCTTCTCCTTAGCTGTGGGCGTGCTCTCCTCCCTCACCTCAGTTTCCTCACCTGTTGGAGATCTGCAATCAACTCTTTGTGGTTTGTTCATCCAAAATTCTGTCAGCTCTTCAGGCTTCTTAGCCTTCAGCTCTTTGTTAGCTTGTTGCTTTTGTTCTTGTGCAAGTTTTGATAAACTAATCTCTGCTTTTTCTGCTATCTTCCTCACAGTGACCTCCTGGAGCCTCACCCTGCCACTTTGTACAAAGCCCATCACTCACCTCGTGCACTGAATTCACTTTCTGCTTGTGTTTTGACTTTTGTAGCTGTAAAATAAAACCTGTAAACCTGTCCTCTGCCTCCTGCTCCAGCTGTGGGTCCAACTATTACTACTTTTGGGACTGTAACCAAACAGTTTTATTAGTATGTAAGCATGCTAAACGTGGAGGTGGCTGCAGGCTAACAGACACATTTCTTTTCTAGCATGTATTAAAGCATGAAGGGTTATGTTTGGACTCTGCAGCATGTCGCAGACTCCAAATGTGAGATGGAAAACACTCTAAGGGAAAGTTCTTCCTGTGAACAGTGATCGCACGTGCCCGACCGAGGTCTCCTTTTCCACCTCACAGCCCATAACTGCATTTATTTCAGCTCGGAAAATGAGGGATAGATTTTCCAATTCCCTCCGGCTCCTCTGATGGGAAGTCTGATGCCATCCGAGAGGAATGTGCAACCCGGTGTATTCCTCCAGCTCTCCTCCACCCAGGGCTGCAGCGAGCGAGGGGAATCCCTGCTCGCTGATAAAACACGGGGATGGGGGCTTTTCCTGGGTTAAGGATTTTACAAACACACGAGAAACGCTGAGTCATGACTTTATTCATTTAAACTGCAGGCCTGACAGAAGTGTTACAGTGCAGTAAAGGTGTCCATCCAAGGATATCTGTGATAGACGTGGTTTATCTGGTTTATCTGCAGCAGACCTGGTCATGTTTTATCTTTATCTTTAAACAATGCCCTTAATATCAAGTTAGAAGGAAAATGTATCATTTTTTTTATTGCCTTAGTCTCCCTCATAGCCCGCAGACGTATTCTTTTGCTTTGGAAAAGCCCAAATGCTCCTCCCACCACCTCTTGGTGAAGTGATTAAATGTCTTTTCTGTCTTTGGAAAAATTAATACTCCTTAAGAGGTTCAATAACTAATTTTTATTAAAAAAGTGGAAATCTCTAGTCACACATGTGGACACCCTCACCTCTCTGGACCCCAACTAAATCAACCTAAAGTTTTCTTATATCACATTTTTAGTGAGCACGCTGGACATCCTTCATGTATTTACTTATTTTTATTATTATCCTTTTCACCTCCTTTAGACTGTGTTTAATTTTATATTATTTTCTTCTTTTTATTTATGTACTGATTCATTTGCACCTACTAATTATTTATTTGCATTTTATTTTAGCTAATAGTTTAATATTTTATTATTATTATTGCTATTATTATTATTATTATATTAAAATTATTAGTATTCAAACTGTATTTAATCTTATATTATTTTCTTCTTTTTATTTATGTATTGATTCATTTGCACCTGATAATTATTTATCTTAATCTAATGATTTATTTTGCATTTAATTTTACTTATTAGTTTAATCTTTTATATAATTATTTTAATATTTATTTTTATTATTATTATTATTCAGACTGTATTTACTTTTATATTGTTTTCTTATTTTTATTTATGTACTGATTAATTTGCACCTACTAATTATTTCTTTTGCATGTAATTTGGTTATTACTTTAATCTTTTATAATAACAAGAACTATAATAATAATAACTATAATTATTGTTATGTATTTTTTTGTGATGATTTGTATTTATCTGTCCCTCTTTGCTTTTGGCAGATGTTCCCTTTTTTATTTTTTTAAATGTTTTTATTTATTATAATTTTGGTTCTTTGTTCTAATGTTCCATTTCTGAAAAAAAAAAGGTGGAAAACAGCTGTGGAATATCCATGTATATTGTATTGATGTTTCAGAACTGCAGGTCTCCAATAAAACATTAAAAAGAAGGGTGTCCATCCATCATCTGTAGGGGATAGTGGGGATCTATCTATCTATCTATCTATCTATCTATCTATCTATCTATCTATCTATCTATCTATCTATCTATCTATCTATCTATCTATCTATCTATTTTTTTATTGCAGGTTAAAGATCAAACTACAAGTCTTTAGGTAACAATCTTCAAACTTTTTCTAAGCCGGGCATGTGAGTGCATCGTGCACTTCTATCATATTGGGGCTTTATTTTTTTGTGCTTTTATTTATTTATTTATATTTATTATTTATTTAAGGCTAATCTCTCACTTTCCTCCACAGTGTTGTAAAAGTTGAATGAAGCATGTCACACATGATGAAGACTGCTCGTGCTCTGGTGACTCCTGCCCTCTGCTGGCAGGTGAGGGTTGGTACATGTGAGGAGAACTGCTGTTCTGTGCTGTCTTTTAAAACATAATTATAATAAATGTAGAAAAAAGGAACAATAATACAGTCATTTTCATAATAAAGACAGAAGAACAGTAGGTGTCTCCATGTGATCTTTAATCACAGTGTGAGTCTTGGTAATCTGAGTTTGTCTTCTTAATAATTTTGATTTAAAGGCTTTAATTTGTTTTTTCTCTTTTTCACTCTGGACAGATTTTCCCCGCTGCTGTCAGCCTCCACGGTCCTACACCCCCACCCTTTGTCCACAAAGACACGGGTTGGACTGGAGCACAATGCTCTGCAGCCTTTCTGCTCTGTGTGTGTGTTGTTTACAAACAAAAGAGGGGAGTAAACAAAAGGGGGGGTTACGTGCACACACACACACACTCACAATGGTCCAGCAGGTTTTCTGAGCCATCCCGTTAGCAGCTCCAAGCCGATGACCTTGAATTTTGACCTCTGAGCCCAAATATCCACAAAGTCAGAAGTGGGCAACTTTTTTTTTCAGTGCCTGAAGGCTGCACAGGTACATGTTGTCAGGCTCTGTAAAATCATTAAAGGAGGATTACACCACTGTTATTGATTCTTACTGAAACACAATGAAAAAAATCTTGATTTAATGAGCATGACACACAAAATAACAAATCAAATCACAGTTTGAGACTTTTAACAGAGAAAACTACAAAAAACATTCATTTTCTTGGTGTGGGATTCAAAGGTTTCAAAAGCTAACAGCTGATTACATAATGACGTAAACATGCTGTTACATGCCCTGTGTTTGTGTAGGTGTGCTGCTGTGCTGCTCTTTCTCTCCCCAGGTTCCTCTGCTGAGGGGAAGGTGTGGCAGGTGCTGCTGATTAAGCTGAGTGGGAGTCTTTAAAAGGCAGGACAGAGCTGTGGACTCTCTCTCAATCCTTTCATTGACTCAGATCCTGTGTGGAGTGGTGGAGTCTTCAGTGGTGCCTTTCAGCGTGTGTGAGCTTTTGCAGGCCTTCAGTGGCAGTGGAGCCTGCACTGAACTTGATTGCTGTGTCTTTCTACTTTTTAGGTTTGCTCTTTTGGTTACATTGGCTTTTGAGCTTGTTTTGATTTGTTGTTAATTTTTGTTTAGAATAAACATTCATCCCTTGTTCATAAATTGCTTCGACACTGTTCTTTAACCTGGGTTTTAATTTATTTATTGTTACTACCTTCATCCCCTTTAACATTTTTTGGTTCGTAACACATGCACAAATATTTGGGATAAAATCAATTACAAATGTCATACATTTTTGTCAATAAAATGGCAAAACATAACTTATAAAAGATAAAAATTTTGTTTGACAAAATTGACAAAATTGTTACGATGAATAAGAGATTATAAATGAATAAGTATATAAGTTGTTATATAATCATGATGGTATTAATAATAACTTTCAGCTTTTGAAATCCTACACAAAGAAAATATTGTTTTGGTGTATTTGCAGTTTTTTCGGTATCCTAAAACATTTACAGAAACAATGATTTTTTAACACATCAAGTATTTCTAAATTTATTGATCTCTGCCCAATAGTTAGCTGGGAGTGAAAGAGTTAAGCTTCTTTTTATTGCAATAAAAGGATTATTGGTTGATATGTTTCCAAATTAATGTTTTTGCTAAGACTATATTTTATATTTTAAAGCCTTAGAGAATTTTTTTGAGAAACAATCATTGCAAAGTTCTGGCTTGTAAAAAAACAAAGCATATAAAAACAGTCTAAGTTAGTAGAAATATTTTATCAACACTCCTAATTTGTGCATCATGTAGCTCTGGTTACTCATGATAATCATATTTAGCAGCTTCTGTTCTGTATTCTTCATATTTCTTATTTGTCTTGTTTTTGGAAAATGATTTGTGGGCTGTAATGAATGAGTTAAAGGGCCACGTTTGGCCCCTGGGCCACCAGTTTCCCACCCCTGTACAAAGTCAATCCCTGAATCAGAGCGATTGTCCAAAGTTTGACAGAAAGTAGCAGAAAAATCACCAATATCAAGAAAAACCACTGACACAAAGATTATAAATTCATACTGAATTTATTATCAAATCATAATATACCAAATATAATCCAAAACTATGCAGAAATATATACATCTTATTGAATATATATATATACTGATGTAAAACGTTACAGAAATAGTTAAATAAATACTTCTGAAGCATAGTTTAAAGGTCCTGAAGGAGGTCACCATCTGATGGAGAAACATCACAGCGCGCTCAAGTCTGATAAAATATAACGTCAGAGCAAATCAAAAGAAAAGAAGCCAGAAATAAAAAGTAAATATGTTTTTATTACAGTACAACCACAAACATGTTACTGTGCCTTTAAATGATTCCTCTTACTTCCATGTTACTGTCTTCAAATATAAAAAGAGAGGACGACGGATTGTTTAGGATCTATTTCAGATTTTTAATCACGAGTCAGGATTCTTAACCTCTCAGTGCAGCTGGATCCTCTTAATCTATAATTAAGCAGATCTGTCTGTCCAATCAGAGCCATCTGAGGAGAAAGAGGCGGAGCTACGATGGCTGCTGCAGAGAGGCTATCCTGGATGCTGAAACAGAACTTTGAGACATGTCTTCAATAAATTTGAGCTTCTTTTGGAGCTTCTTTTTGGGTGTGAGTTTGCTGCATGAGCAACTTCACAGCTCCTAACATTGTCTGTGCTCTAATCTTTGTTTTTGGGACATAAAATCAAACTAAAAACCAAAACAAAGCATCACCGGCCTGATCCTCTTCTGCACTTACAGTATATAAGGTCAACAACATGTCGATCATCACACATATGTCGTAAACTTCATAATGATTAATCGAGGAGATTCCTGGTTTAGCATGTAGCATATATTTCCTGTGAACTAAGTGCAAAGTTGAGATAAAATCAAAATCACTGCAAAAAAAAAAATTAAAAAACAGCATGTATATGAAGCTTTATGAGCTTTTGCATGACAGATTGATGAATTAAATTAATTCACCTGCCAGAGGCTTTTTTTGCCTTCGTAAAGAAAACAGAATATGGCGTAAATAAACTAAAGAAGAAAAAGCTCCACATAAGACCCTTTAAACAAAAGAACACTAACGGGCAGGATGGATGCACACCTTTTCTAACAGGTGTATGAATCACCAAACAGCAGAGGCAGAGATCCTGCAGCAGTAACACCTCGTTCTTTCTAATCCTGACTTCACGTTTCAGCAACAGTTGTGACTTTAGCGGCCTGAACGGCGGGAAATTCTTTGGTACAGGCTAAAAATACAAGAGGAGTTAAGAAGAGGAGAAGACACGAGGCAGGCTGCTGAGAAAGACGCCCACGTCCGTCTAAATAGGGATCTTTGGAAGAATATCAGCCTTCTGAACACTGCAGCAAAGAGGCGTTCAAGTGCTTCAATTGTAAAAACAATAAGCAGGATTAAATCTATTCAGCCCTTTAGTGTTTTTATAAAACAGCAGGCAGGAGTGGAAATGCTTGCATACATTTTTAAAAAGAGTTTTTCCAATAACTCTGCAGAGGTTTGTGTTCACACATGCTCATCAGGGCTGCAAAATTACAGGATAGATCAAACTTTCCATGGAAGTTAAAGAGAATAAACCTGGATCTGACTCAGGGATTCAAAATAAAGTTTGAGAAAGTATTATTTAATCACAGTGTTGACTAAAACGATCAGACTTGCTGCAGGTAAACTTGAGAATATCTGCTTTTTCCTCAATCACATGCACCATTTCATGGTCACAGGGGGCGGAGCCTATCCCAGCTGACATTGGGGAAGACGGCTTTTATACATGAAGATGAATGTCTGGCAATGGCAACACAAACAGAAACACAAAATGATCACTACTCATCTACCTAACACTCATTTGGATTATCATTATCCCTATCCCAGCTGACATTGGGAGGAGGGAACAACAAACCTGAACCAGAGGAGACCCAATCACATGGCCAGAAGGAGAGACAGACAACTACTGGGGATCACATCCTGAATTTGGATCAATTATCCTGATGATGTTTTTGGTTTGTGGAAGGAAACTGGAGTTCAAGGATGGAACCCGAGCATGCAGGGGGAGAACACACAAAGGCTCTGGGGATCAAACCAGCAACCTTTTTTGCTGTGAAGCCTGTGCACTACCTGCTGCACCACTGTGCTGCCCACAAAATAAAAATGTATATTTATGTTAATCATCCACAGTTTTCAGTTATTCCTAATAACTCCCATGGAAAGTTCCAATTCTGGAATATTCTCAAAACTCTGCCGCTGAAGCTCCAAAGGAAAATCATCTGTAAAATGTTGCAGCTCTGACGCAGGTGCACAAAAGAGTAGGGGTGTCCCGATCCGATATTGATATCGGTCTGATATCAGCAAAAAAACAAATATTGGATTATATCAGCCTGCATCTAAACACTGATATATGCCATTTTAAAATACAGAATTTTAATTTATTTATTTGTCAGTTGTAGAATATGCTTATGTTTAAGTTAAACACTGTGGTTATTTTGCCATTTTTAAAATACAGAATTTTAAAAAATCCTTTCAGAATTCTGAGTTTTTATACACTTTAAAACAAATTCAACCTTAAATATTCTTGCCTTTTTGAAGTTTTTGTTTGCCCTTCTGGTCTGTCATTTGAAGAGTAAATATTTTGTAATGAAACCCTCAAATATTAATGAAACCCCATGCAGCTGCTTCAGGACTGGTGCACCAAAACACTTCATTATAATTGTTTTTAATTATTATTAGTGTTTCCTTAAATCTGCCCCCAGAGCATATGCCAAGGACAAAACTGGCCCTTGTATAAATTTACTTGATGATCCCTGATGTATGGAGACAAACCTCCTAAACTCAGGCAGGAATGCCAGTTAGCTGTTTGTCAGAATGTTTACAAATCAAACAGAATCAACTCGTTCTTGAACATCACATCTGCTCACTGTTCACTTAACAGAGCCATCTGCTCAATGTTTTAACAGAGCCGTTCAAAAGGCTCGACTCGTTCTTGAACGTCACATCTGCTCACTGTTCACTTAGCAGAGCAGTTCAAAAGGCTCGACTCGTTCTTGAACGTCACATCTGCTCACTGTTCACTTAGCAGAGCAGTTCAAAAGGCTCGACTCGTTCTTGAACGTCACATCTGCTCACTGTTCACTTAGCAGAGCAGTTCAAAAGGCTCGACTCGTTCTTGAACGTCACATCTGCTCAATGTTTTAACAGAGCCATTCAAAAGGCTTGACTCGTTCTTGAATGTCACATCTGCTCACTGTTCACGTAACAGAGCCATCTGCTCAATGTTTTAACAGAGCCGTTCAAAAGGCTTGACTAGTTCTTGAACGTCACATCTGCTCACTGTTCACTTAGCAGAGCAGTTCAAAAGGCTTGACTCGTTTTTGAACGTCACAACTGCTCACTGTTCACGTAGCAGAGCCGTTCAAAAGGCTCGACTCATTTTTGAACATCACATCTGCTAACTGTTCACTTAGCAGAGCCATTTAAAAGGCTCGACTCGTTTTTGAACGTCACATCTGCTAACTGTTCACTTAGCAGAGCCGTTCAAAAGGCTCGACTCGTTTTTGAACGTCACATCTGCTCACCGTTCACTTAGCAGAGCCGTTCAAAAGGCTCGACTCGTTTTTGAACGTCACATCTGCTCACCGTTCACTTAGCAGAGCCGTTCAAAAGGCTCGACTCGTTCTTGAACGTCACATCTGTTAACTGTTCATGTAGCAGAGTGGTTCAAAAGGCTCGACTCGTTCTTGAACGTCACATCTGATCAGTGTTTACCTAACAAAGCTGTTCAAAAGGCTCGACTTGTTCTTGAACGTCACATCTGCCCACTGTTCACAGAACTGGATCGATATCGTATCGGTCAATACTCAAGGCTGCAACAATGGTATCGTATTGGAGATGAAAAAGTTTTATCGGGACACCCCTACAAAAGAGGAAGGTCTCTTATCTCTGGATTAAAAGCAACATCAACACCTTCACAGCAGGCCAGAAAAGTCCCGAATCCCTCCTCCTGATCCTGGACAGTGTCTCATCAGCTTTAACGCCGTGACGATCAGCCACAGTCGGACACGTTTTCATAAAACTGGACTGTGGCGATGGTAACACCACGGCGGTCTGGTTCAGCTTATAAACTGTGGCAGCTTCATCAATCCTCATCTAAATTCTGCAGCTTCGCTCCTCCTGCCTGCAGATTAATCTTCACACCCTGATGGCTTCATTTGGTGAATTACAGCGGCAGGTCACTTTCTCTCCCTTCAGCAAAAACAAAGTACAAAAAACAACATCCCTCCAAAGCAAAGTATTTTTGGACTGAATCTCTGTCCGACTCCTCTGAGGAAACATCAGCGTGACCTGCAGGTCATCAAATACTTCAAACAAGAGAAGAGAAACATTTCAGTGTTTGAGGGAAGGTCTAGGGCTGGGAAATACAGGTTCCTACTTTAATTATGTCCTGAATGACACTTTATTTCACTATTTTAATGTTTAATAACTAAAAACTCTACTACAGTTTATTTTATTGTCTGCCTTTTGTTCAGTTTATTGATCAAAGTGTATCATATAGGAGATAAGGCGAGCTGAAACAGTGATATCTTTTAAATCACATCTTAAAACTCACTTTTTTATGGGAAACATAAACGATTGTGTCTTACGGCACGTTCCCACCGAAAGCGTTATTCTACTGATCTTAATGCAGGCTTATTATATCAATAAAGGATTATTTTATCTTTATTTTTAAACAATATATGGAGTAAGAAAAACTGTTCATACTGAAAAGTTGATGTTAATAAAATGAACAAATGCCGGGCCAAACTATCTCTTAACAAGCTGATCGGTCTCATAATCTTTTTAAACTTTAAGGTGAAATCATGATTTTATTGTATTTATTGGAACATTTATGTTATAAGTAAAAAAGTACAGACTTAACACCAAATATTGGGAAGCTTAGGTAAAGCATATCGCTGATTAACCAATCACATTGCAGAAAATCAACGCATTTAGGCATGCAGACTTCAACAAGGTGACTTGTTGATGTTTGAATACTGGTTCAACCATCTCTAGGGTTTACAGAGAATGGTCTGAAAAAGAGGGAATATCCACTGAGCAGTAGATGTCTCAGTCAGAAGGCCTTGCTGATGCCAGAGCTCAGTGGTTGGAGATTCTAAAAAGGCAACAAAAACTTAAATAAGTCCTTGTTAAAAACACCTCTAAACATCCTCTTTTCTTATCGTTTATTTGTAAAGAGATTTTTTTTATCTTTTAGGGTTTTATCTTGTGTATATTTTGTACTTTTAATTCATCATAGCTATTTTATTAATATTTATTTTATCTTTTACTGCAGTTTTTACCTTAATTATCTCTTTATACATTGAATAAAATAACAATAATGTCTGTTTGATTCTAGTCTGACACTGAATGTAAAATAAAGTCAAAGGAGGAGATTTAGGGAAACATCAATATTTCGTGCGTCTATAATTTTAAGAAGTGATGTTTGCTGCGTATTTCCCAGCCCTACGTCTTCCCTCATGTGCGTTTTAGTAATCAGACCCTGAGATGTACAACAGAACGAGATGCTGGTTAACGAGACTTACAGTAAGGCACTTAAGTGTTTATTAACGATCATTTGTGAATAAATCATTTATGAGAAGGGGAAGTTTCAGAGAGAGCTTAGAGTCATTCATCAGAGATCCCTGAGAGAATACTACAGCAGGTTTTCAAGTTTGTATTCAGCTTTAAATCTCATTTTGGTTCAATTATAGTAAAGTTTTCACAGCGGAGCTTATCAGGAAGAAAGATACCGAAGCTGAGACACCATCATTACTGTGCCAGTTTGTAAAACAAAAATCCAAACCTTTAATTCTAGTTAAAATGTGCTTCTTTTTACTTTTGGTCAAATGTAAATGGGGCCGATCACACAGGCGGGAAAGCAAAGCCATGGAAACTACAGTCTGTCATCGCCAGGCGCAATTTTCCAGTGTTTTAAAGGCTTCAAATTAAAGTTTCTGAACTTCTCAGCAGAGTGTTTACGTCACTAACTTAACCAGAAACTAAAAGGTTGTTTTTTTTTTTCAAAAGACTGAGGTTTGTGGGATCCTTGGTGAAAATAACACATGATCTCCACTGGTCAGAGAGTTAACGAAGCAAATCCACATTTTGTTGGATGAGCAATAACAAACAGAGCACAGTTAGCAGCACACCTGTTGCGAGCTAGTTGGTCATGGCCGTTGTTGCTGTTCCTAGGCAGGGCTCCCACTATTTTCTAGAAATCATTTTCCAGGATGTGTTCCCAATTATTATATTGGTGTGGGCAATTCTCAGGTTAAAGGTGCTGTGAGGAGAATCTATTACCAGTGAAATAAAGACTCTGCTACCCATGAGCACACACGCCGACTGTCGTAATGCTGCGTTCCAGTAACCTCGGAACTGGGAGTGACATCATCTCCGACTTATCGGCGTTCCAGTTGAAATCAGAAAAAAACATGCCAATCTACCAGGCTATTGTTAGCTGTTGTTAGCACGCCCTGTGTTGTTGTTCACAAATATCACATGAAGAATGTGATTATCACTATGGCAGCATTTTTGTAAATATAAGTCTAACAGTACTATGCATACAGCTGATCTAGAGCGACACACCCCAGTCAGAAGGGCAAATAAATGGATTATTACAGGAGCTAAATAACTGTTCACACTGGGGGCATCCATCTTCCAACTCGGGGGTGGAGAGGTTTCACCGAGTTCCCAGTAGGAAATTCCGACTTCGGGGGACGTTCCAGTTGCAGTTTCCTACTCGGAACCCGGAAATTCCTACTTCTGACAACAACTGGAACGCACCAAAAGACGTGACCCGAGCCAAAGTGTGTGTTTGTTGTGATGCTAATGAATGCAGCTCGGACCTTCCTCAGAACTCTGCATTGCTTTACAACTTCTTTTTTCAACAACTTACAGGATGCAAAGCCACGAGGTAATGAATCTCTTTCTAGTTACGTAGCGGTAGTTTTTGATGTGTGACAACAAGCAATTTTTGGAAAACTTAGTATCGTAGTTTTGTAGTCGGCTATATATGTCTACTTACAGCCCTTAGCTCTAAAGGTGCGTTCACACCGGACGCTACTTCTACTACCTCGGCGATTACTCTCCATTCAAAGTCAATGTACAGCCGCGATGGGGCGGGGCTAACTGTCCCGCGATGCGACAGCCGCGTACAAGACGATTACTTCACTCGGCGCGCGATGTCAAAGTTAAAAAAAAGTTGATCTATTCAGGCGATGTCGTGTGTGGCTGTGCGGCAACAGCCAATCAGCGGTGTGTGTACATGTGACGGTACCCGAGACAGACAGTTATTCATCCGGACTACAGGGCGGATGAGTTCTGTCTAGGCGGAACTAATGTCAGTGAGGACATTAGTTCCGCCTAGCTGGACCGTGGTAAACTCACAGATAATGCTGCTGCATCATCAGCTGCAGTGTTTTGTGTTTGATAAGTGAATGAAGGATACAGCTGGAATAATGTCCGCTTATACATCCTATTATATGACATACGATATGATCGCAGTGAAACTCGAGTGGACGTGACGTCACTGAGCGACGGGCGACGGCAGCGGTTACATTATGGACGCCCGACGCTACATCAGTGGGTGATGTGACTTTGGTAGCTGGGTCGCTTGCGGTGTGAACGCACCTTAAGACGTGTCTTAATAATATAAATTTGCTCTAGTTTTAATTGTCTTGTTCCTGAAGTTGAGTATCCAGGCCAGTCCAGCCCTGTCCGACCAAACCACGAAGCTAAGGAACAGCATTTATAGATAACCTATTTTGATGCTATAAAACTCATCTTAAAGTGTGTATTTCCATCGGGCATATATCTAAAAGTGAGACTTTTTTGTAATTACTTAGAAACTCCTCACAGTCCCTTTAAAATGTATTTATTTCTAACCCTCTGCTTTTATTTAGTGTCTCATTATTATAAATTCATGGTTTAAACGTATTGTTTTATCTTTTACTCTGCTTCTTTATAAAAACATTTTGTTGATTTACTCTTTGAGTAGCTTACATTTTACTATGCCATTTTTTATTATTTCTTTTTGTCACCGTTGTTCTGAGTTTTTATATTTCCTTCCTTAACTTGCATTATTGTAGCAACATTTTTTTACTTTACTAGGTTTGATTTTTCTTCACTAACAAGGTAGAAAGAAATCATTTCCCAGGACATTTTACTGTCTTCCTCATTTCCAGATGTTTTTCATGACTGGGAAATTGATTAATCATTTTCCAGGCTTTCCAGGATGTGTGGGAACCCTGCTAGGTGTGCACTATTTTTATCTGAAAGAGTACAGAGAATGCACCGCGTGTCACTGTGCCCTGAAAAAGAGGATTTCTTGTTACAGGAAGAAGACAACGAAAACCAAACGTTTCACCCTGGTTTCAAAAGTTTGTGAATTTAGACACTCCGTGTGAAGAGAAGGCGCAAACAGAAGGAAAACTCTCAGTTTTCGTGTAAATAGAAAGGGCAGGATGTTCTTTTACCTTTAATCTCGACTTTGCCAAAATCCTTTTCTCCGTGTGACACGGCCCTTTTACTCTTCTGTAAGTGAGGAATAATTCACTTTAAGAGATTTTATTTGTATTATTTCTCTGAATGGTACAGGCTGTGAAAAGTTTGGGAATCACTGTATAACCTGTAGACTTGATTTACTGTGTGGATGTTTATGACTTCATCTGTCTCTGGATTTGTGGACCTGTGTCTCTTTGTTAGAGCCTCGAGGTCAGAATTAAAACATCTGTGGTATAAGTGTCTAATTATGGCACAGTCTGCTTGGTCCAAACGCAGTAAACGCTGCTCTTTGGTTATTTCAGGTTAAACAAAAAGGAAAATGTCTCTGAGCATGTCCTTTAAACTGCTACTGTTCAGATAAATAAACCCTTCTTTCACTAAAACATGCTCTTTAAAAAGATAATAGCAGATCTCTGTTTTAAAGGCAGTGATTAAGCTACGTAGGGCGGGACAGGTCAGTGCTTTCAAAAACTAAAAGCAGAAGAAAAAAGCCTGTTGATTCACTGGAATCATCTCCTATGGACAGAATAATTCTGCGAAAGCCTCTTTTTAAAGAATTAAACTTCCTCACCGTTTGAATGTGATGACGTGTAAAACAGAAGAAATCAAGAACATGTGATGGAGAAAAATAAAAAGTAAAACTCAAAGTTTTGCCTCCTCAGTTCTTCCGGGTGCTGTTGTACCATTTCCGAAGCGCGACCCCGCTCGTGGCGGCCACCACGCACAGCGCCCCTCCCAGGCTCCACCAGGTGGGCGCACGGTGGAAGATGGCGAACTGGAAGATGAAGGACAGCACCACGTCGAAAGTCCTCATCAGGGCCACGGGGCCGGCCTTCTCGATCTGCAGGGCCTTGGTGAGGAAGCTCTGCCCGGCGATGCCCAGGACGGCGATCAGCATTAGCATCCAGCGGTCGCGGCCGCATGTCGGCAGCTTCCACTCCCCGAGGACGGACACGGTGATGATGCACTCGATCAGGCCGATGACGGCGTAGTACCAGACGGAGAGGTAGTAGTGCACGCTCTTCCCGATTTTACGGAGGAGGACCATCGTGAAAGCAGCCCCGATCGCCCCTTTGGATAATAGATTAGATTAGATAGTAATTAATAAAGAATCAGTACAGATAAAAAGATATATATTTAAAAAAAAAAATTATTAATCCATTTGAGAAAAACTCTGTCGGGGAAATTAAGAATCAGTACAGATATAAAGAAATACATCAAAATAAAGACAATAATAATAATAAAAAAAAATATGTAATTTATTTAAACTCTTGGGAAAAACTCCCTCAAGGAAAAATAGAATCAGTACAGATAAAAAGATATATATAAAAAAAAAAATAAAATAACAATAGTAATAATAGTAGTAATAATAATAATAATAATAATGATAATAATAATAATAATAATAATAACAATAACTAATTTATTAATTCCCTTGAGAAAAACTTTTTGAGGGAAATTAAGGATCAGTGCAGATAAAAAAAAATGCATAAAAAAAAAAATACTAAAAAAGATTAAATTTATTAATCCCCTCGGGAAAAACTCCCTCAAGAAATAAAGAATTACTACAGATAAAAAGATATATATTTAAAGTAATAATAATAATAATAATAATAATAATAATAATAATAATAACAATAAAGATTTAATTTATTAATCCCTTTTGAGAAAAACTCCCTTAGGGAAATAAAGAATCAGTGCAGATAAAAAGATATAAAAAAATAATAATAATGATATTTAAAAAGAAATCTTAATAAAACTATTAGTAAATATACATAAAAATAAATTAAAGTAAATTAAATTAAACCAAATAAAATTAAAAAATCCGATCCTCTGTCTTCCTGTTACTCCTCATCATCAACGATGAAGCTGACACTTCATTATTAAAGAACATTTCTCAGTATATTAAAAAAGTCTTCTTCTTATAATATTCAGAAAACCTGTTCCCTCCTGTAGATGATTCAGTAGGCAGGCTTGGTGTTATTTTCCTTATAAACAGAGTTATGGCATTTTTCTCTTTGGTCTGATTAAAAATCAACATGCTAACATATGAATTTTTTCCACTTTGGACCCCTAAAAAAACATACCGTACACAAATGTGACTTTTTGGGACTTTTCAGGCAGGAGAACATGCTGGTGCAGACAGCCTGGTCATATTTGACTTAAAAATTGAATTATGAGCATTTTTTTTCTCTCGTGATCTTTTTCGATTCACCTGATGAAGTTTAAACTAAATCATAATGATATTAAAAATAATATTTATCTGCACAATAAAGCGTGAGGTTCCTCCAAACTCTTTGCCCATAAAGTTTTTCACAGAGGACGAAAGTAACACTGACACTTCATGAGTGAAACATACTTTATTACTCATTTATAGACTGTTGGCAAACAGAGCAGGTCATTTTCTTTTTCTTTTTGTTTTTTACAAAGAAGAAATGCGACCTTGGCTTTTGAAAGAGTAAGTCAGAGCGACCTTAACTTAAGACGGCTAATCCCTGACTTCATCTGCCTGTGGCTGATCATGAGGAAGCTCTTAGTCCTGCAGAGACAGGTCCGAAATATTTCTCCAACAAATATTAGGAAAAAATACATGTCTGCAGAGAAAGAACTCCACTTTTAAACTGTGAGAATTATTTTTTATTTAAGTAAGGCAGATTGTTTCTGAGAGATGACAAAATAACATTTGTACACGTAATCACGATAACTATTTTTATTTCTTATTTACTATTTCCTAATATTGTATTTTTAATTTATTTTATTTTATGATTGATACTTTATATTATATATTTTTTAATTTTATATTTTTAAAAATATTTTTATTATCTTGATAAAGCATTCATCATAACTTCTCTTTTTTAATTATAAATACTTTTACTTTTCTACATTTTATTCATTAAATCATTTTAAATATATAGTTATACATTATTTTAGCTTTTTATGCATACTTTGTGTGAATTCTGAGTCTTCCACCTGTTAGTCTGACTGTGAATCTATGAGCTGAGATGTTCTGTCCTCTTTTGTTTTTGTTTGGTTGTGTATGTTTATTATTGTTTAATAAAATAAATAAACATATTCTTAAAAATATATATACTTTTAATTTTTTAATATTGCATTCATCGTAACTTTTCTTTTTTTAAATTATAAATAGTTTTAATTTTCTACAGTTAATTTATTAAATCATTTATTAATATATAGTTATAATTTTTTTAGCTACATTATTTCATGTATTTAATCATTTCATTTTAATTATTTATAGATCACAGCAGTAACAGTACGAAGTACCCGATTGGGGGTCAAATGCTAATACAAGTGACTACAGGTAGAAGTTTTACATCGGGTAAAAGCATCTCTTTCTTCTTAAGATGAATGTTGTTTTGTATGTTGTCCCTGATTTAAATGAAGCTACTTAACAAAACTGAACTAATATAAAACGGCGTCCCACAGGGGTCCATGTTGGGTCCTCTTTAATTCATTATTAGTAAGAATAATCTATTAGGAAATAATTCTACTGATTTTCAAATAAATCAAATTAGACTCAGTGTGAGATGGGCTCATTTTTCCTTTTCCACTAAACCATGAATCTTCTCACCTGCGAAGGCAGCGATGGTCCCCTTGAGGTGGTTGGCGTAGTTTCCTTCGATGCCGTGTAAGTGCTCGCCAAAGATAAACGGCGGTCTGGCGATGAGGATGACCCCGGTGAGCGTGAAGGCAGTGAAGACACAGTCCCAGATGGTGCAGCGCTCCTTCAGGAAGATCCAGGCCAGCAGGGAGGTGAAGACCGGATTACTGCAAAGACCCAAAGCAATAAAGAAAGAACACGCTTTAAAAATGGAGGACGACGATGGCGTGCGCAGGAGAAATGTTGGCTGTTCACTTTAAATCCTCAAAAACACCCAGAAACTTCCAGAACAGGAGAGGGTCAGATCATTTCTGTTAATGAGGAGATGAAGAATAATCTGCACATATTTATTAACTCTGTGATAATAGACATGTTTATGGTTTCATGACTACAGCTATTTTTTTACATCTATTTTTTTATTTTTCTAACTTTTTTATTCTTTTTTAAAATAATTATTGTAATGTTCTTTTTAATATTTAATTATTTTACACTTCAACTTGATGATTGCATTTATTTCTTTATATTTAGGTGAGAAAACAGCCATTATGGCATTTAATAATTTTTTCTATTTTACTTGAGATATACTTCACATTTTTTGATAATTTTCTACTTTTTTTTTTTACTTTTAATTTGTTTCATAGTATGCATTATTTATTTTTGTAAAAGCAAATAGCAATTACCAGAGTTGAAAGAATTAGCAAACGCTCATTTATATCATGATTATTTCATTTCTTTGTCCTATTATTTTTTATGTAATCTAATTATTTTTTAACTTTTTTTAAAGTAATGTTTCTAGGCTAACTTTTGAATTTTGATTAGTACTTAATCATAATTATTTTGAATATTTTCTCTCTATAATATTCTTCAAAATTGCTTCCATTTTTTAAGATTTGACTTTTTTATTGTTTTAAAATATTTATATATAATTTTTTTTTATATATTTTTCATTTTTTTCATGGTATTTACTTTGATTAATTCCTACTTTATGTTTAATATTTTAAAACTTTTTGTACATATTTTTAACTTTCGATTTGAATCGTAATTTACTGTATTATTTTCCTTTTATTATTGTATATTAATTAATATATTTATCTATTCATTTGATTCTTTCATTTTGTACTTTTAGTGCCATTTCTATTAAAACTTCTTTTGTTGCTTTAAATAACATACCTTTAACAGGCCTATTAAGAATATTGACAAATTTGAAAGAAAAAATGAGAATAAGTAAAAGATTTAAAAAAAGGTAAATGTAATTTCATTTTGGCAGTAAAGTTTGTATTTTAAGACCCAGTTTTTATGCCTGTTTTTTGTATTTTTAATCATTCTTCCTGTAATGATTGCCATGAAAGGATTATATTATTATTGATTATTATTCTATAATCTCTGCTTAGTCATAACCAGGCCAACTGGTCCAGCCGCTCACCTGAACATGATGACCGTGGCGTCGGCGAGCGGCATCTGCTGCACGGCATAGAAGAGCAGGATCATGGCGTTGGAGCCGATGAATCCCCGGAGCACCAGGAGGACCCGTTTCTCCTTTGGACCGAGGAAGCCCGTCCTGAGGAGAGGAGACACGAGGACGATGGATGAACGAGCGACAGGATGGATGGATGACGGGGGAAGTTAGACTCTGAGCTCTGACAAGAAAGCTGAAGGAAGACGAATGATCGGACGGAGGGAGAGGCGGACGGGATTAAAGATGGCGGTGATGGATGGCGGGGTAATGGGGGTGAGCCAGACAGGACGGATGGGTGAAGGATGGATGGAGGGATTGGCATCATCTTCAGAGTTTAATTTGAATTTTATATAATAATTCAACAATTTTAAAATCACACCAAGAAAAAACGTTTTTGTTTGTTTTTATCCAAAAGAATAAATTTAAATGATCCATCACACGAGCGACAGGAGCAACAACATCTTTGTTTACGTGAAGCTCCAAGTTTGGACGTTGTTTAAATTGAAAAAACAACAGGAATGATCTACCAATCTCTTTTGACTTATATTCAGTTTAATAAACTACAAAGAGAAGACATTTAATATTCACACTGATCATTGTGTTGCTGCAAATATTCACTCATTTTGAATTTGATGCCTGTAACATGCTCCAAAAAAGCTGAGGCAGGAGCAACAAAAGACTGGGACACTTGACAAACACCTGTTTGGAACATTTCACAGGTGAATAAATCACAGGTGAGTGTCATGGTCAGGTATAAAATGAACATCTCTGAAAGGTTCAGTCAATCACAAGCATGAATGGGGCCAGGGATTTATGGATTTCATCAACTATAGTCCATAACCCCATAAAGCCAATTGTCTAATACAGTCCTACTCATCATTATTGGCACCAATGAAGTTTAAGTACACAATGTGACAGTACAGTTTCTTTACAAACCTCTCTAACTTTGCTCCGCATCACTTTATCAGACTCAAACTTGGCTGAAGTAATGTTCACATATTAAGGTTTGTAAATTATACTTCATTAGCTACTATGATCATGCAGTCATATTTAGATTAGGCAGTTTTAATTGCAATCACTTGAAGCCTACAAGGAAAAGAACACCCTACCAATAATTAAGCATGGTGGAGGTTTCATAATGGTTTGGGGCTGCTTTGCTGCATTGGGTACTGGAGGCCTTGACCGTATCACAGGAATCATGAAATCAGATAATTAATTAAGATCGTGGGCCCTCCAGCAAGACAAAGACCCAAAGCACACATCCAAAAGCACGCAGGAATGATGAAAAGGGAAAAAATGGGCTGTTTTAAAATGGCCAGCAATGAGTCCTGATCTCAATCCAATTGAAAATCTTTGGTATGGCTGAAATCTGCCATTGGGGAAAAGAAACCTGCAAATGTTCAAGAGCTTGAACAGTTTGCACAGGAAGAGTGGGAGAAAATACCAGCTGAGAAGAGCAAGAAGCTTATAGATGCTACAAGAAACATTTGGAGGCTGTCATCAGTGCCAAAGGGTGTGCAACAAAATACTGAAGAGGGGTGTCATTACTGCTGCACATGCTTTTTCAGTTCCCTCTTTGAAATTACAATAGGTAACATGTATAAATGTTTTTTTTTTTGTTAAAGTATTTTGGACCTTCAATTAAAAGATCCTGATGACATAAATTTGGTACATTTCAATTTATTTCTGGAGGTATTGTTAAAGTAAGGAAAATAATGAAGGGGTGCCAATAAAACTGAGCAGGACTGTATTTGATACATACTTTTATAATACCTCTATCTACTCAATATGATCAACAAATTACAAAAAAACATCTGAATACAATCAGATAAATGATAAAAATGTCCTCAAATGGATTATCAGTTGCCAAAAACACCTAATGTATCAAATGAGATACGAAAAATCTATATGTTGAATTTTATGGACATTTTGACACTTTTAGGACTTTAGCAGAAAGTGAAACAAACTATATGTATTTTTTTTTTTTTGTTAAAGTATTTTGGACCTTCAATTAAAAGATCCTGATGACATAAATTTGGTACATTTCAATTTATTTCTGGAGGTATTGTTAAAGTAATGAAAATAATGAAGGGGTGCCAATAAAACTGAGCAGGACTGTATTAGATACATATTTTTATAATACCTCTATCTACTCAATATGATCAACAAATTACAAAAAAAACATCTGAATACCATCAGATAAATGATAAAAATGTCCTCAAATGGATTATCAGTTGCCAAAAAACACCTAATGTATCAAATGAGATACGAAAAATCTATATGTTGAATTTTATGGACATTTTTATACTTTTAGGACTTTAGCAGAAAGTGAAACAAACATTTCAGCTCCAAAAGATTCAATTTTTCTATGGTCTTGGGCCTTAAAGGGATAATATCATGAAAAGATTCAGAGAATCAGGAAATCTCTGCACTTAAGCCGCAAAATCAAACTAACATTGTATGCCTGTGACCTGCATTGTAAAGCAGCATCATTGTGTAAAGGACATCAGCACATGGGCTCAGGAACACTTCAGAAAACCATCATCAGTTAGCACAGTTCATCTCTACATCTACAAGGTCAAAGGTCAAACTCCATCTGAGATGGACTAAGGTAAAGTGGAAAAGTCTGCTGTGGTCTTAGTCCACATTTCAGACTGTTTTTGGACATCATGGACGTGGTGTCCTCCAGGCTAAAAAGGAAAAGGACCATCAGACTGTTATCAGAACAAAGGTCAAGACAGTGCCCATGGCATGGGTAACCTGCACATCTGTGAATGCTCCATTAATGCTGAGAGTTCCACACAGGTTTCGGAGCGACATGCTGCCAAACTGCTGTAAGAAAGTTAAAGAACTTCACCGTCAAAGCTTCAACAGTTCGTGTCCTCTGCTCACAAACACTTACTGTTAAAGGAAATTAATTTGTGGTGAACAAGCTCCTTTTCTTGGCTTTTCAAAATGTGCTGCAGGCATGAAATTCAAACTGCATGAATATTTGCAAAAACAATCAAGTGTATCAGCTTGAACATTTAATATCTGGTCTTTGTAGAGAACTGAACATATTGATCAGACTAACCCCGCATGTTTAACCCGACAATGAGACGTATTCTGAGGAAAAATTACACAACAAAACACAAAATTAAATCTTCATAAGCGTCACAGAGGGCTGCTGATGCTTCTCACAGCATTTTGGCAGCTTTAACGTGTTCACACAGTGACTGAAATAAAGACACTTTCTCTTCTTTGTTGAGCTCTGCAGCAAATCCAACCATAACATGAATCATGGGTTTAGTGCAACAGCTGTTTATGAGTCTGAGGGAAAGTTTGACGGGTAAAGGTCTGAGTTATCTGCTTTTTAAAAGCCACTTTGTGCTTCTCTTTTTGAAAAGATGATTGTAACACTGGATGATTCAGGTTGTGTTTTTTTGGGCTTGTTGTGGCCAAAACCCAGGAGGGATCTGATGCTCAAACTCAACTCAGAAGTTACAAAAACTATATTGTCCCATTTCAAACACAAATGTAAATCTGACTGTAAAACGGAGCAATAATGATGTTTTCACCAAAAATAAATCCTCATAGCCAGAGTTAAATGTATTTCTAATGTAGCTGTTACTGTTTTGACCATAATAAAGCTGCAGAGGATCAGCATAAAAAAGCCTGACTTTGTCTGTTTGGCAACAAAAATCTATGTTAGACAGACTGTTCAGTGAGATATAATAACAGAAGCCCCTCCCTTTACTTCTGTATAAAGAAAAGGATGTTAAATAAATAAATTAAGAAACAAAAAAGTAAAATGTCGCTTCAAAATGGAAATGTATTGTGGATAAAAATGAAAACAGACTTCATGTCGATTTCTGTTTCAAAGAAAAGAAGTGCTATATTTGCACATTACTCATATATATATCTATATATCTATCTATCTATATATCTATATATATATATATATATATATATATATATATATATATATATATATATATATATATATATATATATATACATATATATATATATCTTGCCATACTGGTGCAGGAGGCAGGATTTGTGGTTTGTGCATGTGTATATATAACTTTTTAAAAAACATGTATTATTATTACTTTCAATTTATTTTTATTTATCTAATAATTTATTTTATTCTATTATTTTCTTGTCCTCTTTCTGCTTTAATGTGTTTTTATGTGCTCAATGTATATGATGTTTATTTCATAAAACCTCATAACTGCAACTATTGTGAGTGTTATGCTTGCTAAAAGATTCAATAATTTTTATAAAATAAAGAAAAAAATGGAAGTTTCTTTATTTAGGTCCATTTTTTATCAACGTGGTTTCTTATTTCAGTTGAAAATCTGGCAACACTGCCAATGCTGCCTACTTGTGGTAGATGATCCATCCATCCATCTATCTATCTATCTATCTATCTATCTATCTATCTATCTATCTATCTATCTATCTATCTATCTATCTATCTATCTATCTATAATAATATAACACATTAGAAAAATTTTGCTGGAAGTTTCTTCTTTTGGGTTTGTTTTTATCAACCTGGTTGCTTATTTTCAGTTGAAAATCTGGCAACCATGTCCATGCTGCTTACTTGTGGTAGATGATCTATCTATCTACCTACCTACCTACCTATCTATCTATCTATAATAATATATCACATTAGAAGAACAGCTGGAAGTTTCTTCTTCAGTGTTTGTTTTTAATCAACCCGGTTGCTTATTTCAGTTGAAAATCTGGCAACCCTGTCCATGCTGCTTACTTGTGGTAGATGAGATGATCCATCTATCTATCCATCTATCTATCTATCTATCTATCTATCTATCTATAGTAATATATCACATTGGAAAAACATAGCTTGATGTTTCTTCTTTTGGGTTTGTTTTTATCATCCTGGTTGCTTATTTTCAATTGAGAATCTGGCAACCCTGTCCATGCTGCTTACTTGTGGTAGATGAGTAAGGGCATAATGAAGACCATCTGGAAGAAGCAGCGTATGGCACTGATCTCTATGGCGTGGAGACCCTGGATGGTCTTCACCAACATGGAGATGATGGAGAAGAAGACCGTGGACAGGAAGGCGTAGAACAAACCGATACCTGGACATCGTTTGGGCTTCTCTGAGTCTGTGAGGAGGAGAGAGCAGAGGAGTAAAGAATAAGACATCACGGCGAGGAGGAGGAGGAGGGGGAGGAGGGTGGTGTAACTCCAGAGCGATACTGAGACTTTGTGAGCAGCATGAGGGGGAGAACACAAACAAAAGATCTCCAGAAGGCGACACAGTGTTGTTTGCTAACCTGCCTGTGGAGCAATAAAGTGATCCGCTCCTGAAGATTAGATTTCCACCTGAGGTCGCACAGGCGTCTCTTTGTGTTAGTCCACAGCGTGAGGCCTTTATCATGCAGCAGGTATTTCTCAGACTGGAGATATCAGACCAGGCTCTGCTGAGTGCTGCTTCATTATTATTTTAATAATCTCCTGGAGACAGATAGCTGGGTCATTACAGCTTTATATAAGGGTATCATAAGGCCGGGAAACAGAGCCATGTCCTGCTTTATGTGCCGTTTGTTCAGTCTGTTCAGCTCAGTGCACGCACAGGTGTTTCCACAGTTACACAAGAGCAAAGGTACCTCGATAACCAACAAGTGCCCCATTACTATCATCATCGTTTTCATTAATAACATTCTTCCCCTGATAAAAACTAGACAGTAACTAATGAAAACAAGAGGGATTTAACTGTTACCGGAAAAATGATAAAGCAAAGTAAAATTTTCCATGGTTAGTAGGGATGTAAAAAATGAAATTATAAATGATTAAATAAAATTCAAGACACACGAAATAAAAAAAACGCGAAGGGGCGCTGGTGATTTTTTACCCTCCTCACCTACCGTAGCAAAACACTCACTTCAATATGGAGGAAGACGAGGTCGAGGAATTAGCTGACGCTCCTTCGTCAAATAAATCGGTTATGTGGACCTATTTTGGCTTCCCATGAAAAAGACGAGAGAACGGTGAGACGATTGCGGACAAAACAACAACCATGTGCAAAATAGTTTGCCTTATACTGCGGCGAGTACAACTACCAACTACCAACTACTTTGAACTGGAGACAGGCAGCAACTGTACGTTTGTGTAAGTCTGCATAAAAAACAATATTTGATTTTTGCATCTACTGTTGAGTTGACAGAATTTGATCATACTTGAAGATCAGAAGTATATGCACTGTTATAGGCTAAATATTGTAGTTCACAGTTCAGACATTTAAAAGCCACTTTTAAATGCAGTCCAGTCTTTTGCAGAGAGAGTATACACAGCTGGTTAAAATATATTGCTGAATAAATCCTAAAAACAGACTCACATGCAGTGTTGGGGAAGCTACTTTTAAAAAGTAGTGTTTGCTCGTTACTCTGTACTTCTGAAAAAAGTAACTCGTTACTTTATTTAGTTACCCTCTGTGAAAAGTAACTTTTCAAGTTACTTGTTACTTTTCCGTTACTTTTACATTGCTCGATCTTGGACAGAACCCCATATCTGTTCCTAAATGTGAAGGCCTACAAAAAGTTATACTACAGAGAACATAACAGTTTTTGTGCTCTTTATTTTACAAAATGTCACATACCCTGTGGAATCAGAGCTCCTGCCCAGTGTTTCCACATTTTTCTTCTGAAATAAGCAACCTGGTCAATAAAACAAGTCCAAAATAAGCAACCTCCAGCTATTTCCTTTCATAATGTGATATACTACCTTTAAAAAGCGAAATCTACATAAAGTGTGTTAATTTTCGTCCACATTACATTTCAATATCACAGAGCTAAGTATCTAATCAAGACCAAGCAGACCTGGCAACTTTGGCTCTGGAGCATGCGCCATGTGCGTGGCTGTGTTTGGGGGCGTGCACAAAACCAGGAAACGAGGAAGTGGACAAACTGCCTACCGCAGTCGTGTTTTCCTTTATGTTAGGAGCTGGAAGATAATCAGGGGGATTCACACAGACTGAAGAGCCCCAAGAAGAAACTTCACGTCTAGAAACAAGACCAAAAAACCACAACCTGACTCACAAGATTTTCAGCCCTTAGACGCTTATAACGAGCGGACTTGGCAACGCTACTCGTGTCTGGGCAAGCAGTTGAGAAGGCAGCTTCAGTGTCAGATCTGTCCGAGGGAAAAGTAACGTCGCACTGCATTAAAAAAGGAACTAGGTTTCGTTACCAAATTTTCTATAGTAGCGCGTTACTTTACTTTTCGCCTGAAAAAGTAGTTTTGTTACTGTAATGCGTTACTTTGTAACGCGTTACACACAACACTGCTCACATGTGATGTGTATTTTTCCTGATATAGTCTGTAGGCATCATCATTGTTCATCTTTTTCACTGGTGTTAAAAAAGCTAACTAAAGATTGCAAAAATCGGCAATATTGTAGAATCACAATTTGCAGAATCGGCATCTAAAAAATCGTAAAAAAAGGAATCGGGAGAAAAGCGTATCGTCCCAGCCCTAGTATTTTCTGTTCCATTTATAAGAAAAAGTGAAAATATGTATTGTAAGCATCTTTTCAACATGTGCTTGTATATTTCCAAATAAAAATTACTTATCAAAAAAGAATAAAAAAGAAAAATTTCATGATTTTTTTAATACTGCATACATTTTAACTAAAACTTGATTTGTTTTTGAAAAAACACCCGAAGACCTGAGAGCAGCACCTACTGATCATATTTTTAAAGGCAAACTCAAGACCTAACATTTTAGTCAAGGTTTTAGCTGATTATTATTATTATTATATTTATTATTATCATTATTATTATTATTATTTAACTATTATTATTTTCATTATTATATGTGTTTTTTTTTATTTTTTTTCTAATTATTAAATCTTTTTTTTTATTCATTTTAACCTCCTTAATGTTTTATTGTTCAATTTAGCTCAGCTTTATTGTTTGGAATTTTATTATCTGTTTATTGATTTTCTTTCACTATCTTACTTCAGTGCATTTTATCTCATTTTACCATATTACTATTCAAGATCGCATTTTATCTACCTATTTATTTTCTTATTTTTAAAAAAAATATTATTTCTTATCAGGATTTTTATTGTTATTTTAGTCAAGGTTTTAGCTGATTATATTTACTATTGATATTAATATTATTATATTTACTATTATTATTATAATTATATATCTATTATTATTATTATCATTATTATTATTTTATTTGGATTTTTAATTATTAAATCTTATTTGTTTATTCATTTTAATCTCCTTCATATGTTTTATTGTTCAATTTAGTTCAGCTTTATTGTTGGAATTTTATTATCTGTTTATTGATTTCCTTTCTGCTATCTTACTTCAGTGCGTTTTATCTCATTTTACCATATTACTATTTAAGATCTCATTTTATCTACCTATTTATTTTTTCTTCAGGTACGCTTTTTTAATCTTATTTCTTATCGGGATTTTCTATTGTTAGTTTAGTCATAGCTTCAGTGTTTCCTCATTTTTAATTAAAGATGGTGTTTCCTCTTACTCTGTTTTCTGTTAAAAACTCTTCCTCATGTCTTTGTATGAGTGTGTCAGTGAGTGTTTGTGCTTAGGTGAATTGCGAGGGTGGGTTGTATTTTTCATTGTATTAAATTTTCTGTGTTTTTTAGTTTAATTTATTTTCTTAATTTCAGTGTGAAGCACTTTATGCTACAAACTTTTGTATTAAAAGTGCCATACAGGGCATAAACCCACAGGACATTTCCATGTTTTTTGGGACTGTCCCATACTTTCATCATTCTGGACGAATGTTTTAGAAGAAATGAAATTAATATTTGGCTCAGATATAGTTTTTTCTTTTAAGTTTTTATTTTTAGGTGTTTTATCTGCAAGATTAAAGAAAGGAGATACTTGATACAAATTTCATTAATCAGTTGTAAAAAGGTGATAACAAGAAAATCATACCTACACCTAAAGTGATGGTGATGCTTATTTTGCCATATATGAAAAGGTAATTTTATTTTTATTTTATTTATTCATTTTAGTATTTGTGTTTTTTTAGTTATTACTATTATTGTTTTTTTTCTTTTCCCCTTGTCTGCATTATCTTTTCAGCTGAGCACTGTGTCCGGTGGCTGCTTTGGAAAGACCAATGCATTTTTTTCTAGCAGTGAGAGATAAGTAAATAAATGTGATTCACTGCTACAGTGACCATCACCAGCCCTCCCTGTAGGCTACTCCATCAAACAAACTTTATGTAACCCCTGATGTGAGCTGAAGGGGAGGGCCGTGCCACACCACAGTGTGAAAGAAGGGGAAATAGTGACAGACAGGACAAGACAAGACAACAGGGAGGGGGACAAACAGGTAGTGTAAGTATTTTGAGATAGCAGTCCAAGTGCTGTGCTGATGTTAGTCCATACCGGAAGTAAAGGCTGCAAGGAACCAGGGACACCAGAGATGTGGGACCCCACAGGGGTGTGATATGGAGGGGCGCACAACACAAGACGTGACAAGATGTGTAGGGGTGCCCAACTCAGCATATTCTGACGGGACCAATCATTTCTTTATAGTTAGTGCACACAGGAGCTTGAGTATCTGTACACACATGCATGTGAGGTGGTCACCGAATACCCAAGAGGTTGCCCACACCCAGGGGGACCACGGCCCAGGGGCCCCCCCAGAGCCACCAGGGGACCCGGAACCCACCCCACGGCCGCCAGAGCCACAGGACCCAGGCATAGACCCAGGACCTAAGGAGGCACCGACCCGTCCCCCCAAAGGCACCAAGGGACAGCACCCCCCCCCCCCCCCCCCACACACACACACACCACCTGTCCATTATTACTATTATTGTTATTAATATTATTATTTTTAATTTAATTTTGGTTATTATTTATTATTATTTTTTATTTATATATATATATATTTTTTTGTATTTAATTGTTTTTGCTACAAATGCTAAATAGGTGAGCTGGTATATTCTGTAACACAGTGTTTTGTCTTTAACTACGAGTCTTAACTGCATCAAAAGTTGATTTGAATCCTTAAAATGATGTCTGATGAACCTGTAATGACCCTGTCTGCTAACTGTTTGGTTTTGTTATATTCCATAAAACATAAATAAACATAAAGTATAAAAAAAGAAAAGTGCTGTACAATAAAGTTTGATTGATTGATTTGAAAACTTAGTTAAGTTCATAAATGGAGTTTATAAAGTGTTGTTTCAGGAAGTGAAGAAAGACCTGAGGCCATCAGCCGCTCCTTTGTATGAGGCTGTTTCTCAGGTAGACTCCAGATCAGCGGGCGTTTCTCTTCCCAGAAGAAGATTATTTCCTCATCAGAGCTAACAAAGAGAAATGCTTTCCTCATGACAGGATCTGGGCCACACAATCCACAAAGACGCTGTGCAGGAGTTTTGGTTAAATCTGGTTTGTGGCAGGCTGTGGTGTAAACTCTGCTCCGCGGTGGTCCAGCCTGAAAACTGCACAGTCATGCTTCCTCTTTAAGGGTGATGCAAATGTGAGGCCGGCTTACAGCAGCGAGCAGGGTGATTAAGGACTTTATTTAGTCGAAACTTGTAATCCAGACTTTTATTTTACTTTATTTGAGGGGATTATCGAACCTGAATGTGTTAAAGAGGGAAACTTCTGTGTAGTAAAAAGGTCAAAACAGGGCTACAAACAGATGTTCGACTCACATTAAAAGACATCCCAACATTATATTTAAAAAGTTACAATTATAATACAACACTATAAAACTTTATCAGGGATGTGCAACACTGGGTTTTATCTGATATGCTGATATTTCCAGACTAAACACATCTTTTGTAAAGATCCTCTCTGTCTCTATTATTCAATTTTTGCCTCATTCTGGAAATGTGGCCTCCATTTGTTACATATAAGAGAAGAGAAATACATATAAACATATAACCGGATAACTGGACTGAGACTAACACTGATAATTAAAACATTAGCATGTTTGTTATCTCAGACAGAGGAGCGGTTTGATTCTGATTAACACGCTAAAGATCAAGAGCGAGTAAAATAAGATTATTCACAGAAAGATATTCCTTCTGTTCAACTATGCAACACAAGATCTACCTCTACCTCTGTTATATTCATTTTTATATATTTATTTTACCAAATTCAGCACACTCTTTGGATCTTTGTTAGTGGCTTTAAAAAACATCATACTTAATTTATGACAATAATATTGTCTGTTTGTTTGTTTTAAGGCTCCACATAATGATGACAGGATTTAAAGTGTGTTTGTTAATCTTGTAAATGTTTAATAAAATCTTTGGAGTGAACTGTTTAAACTGTTTTATGGGGCCTTATTGCCTCATAAAGTACAGTGATATCCAGAATTATATGTTCAATATAATTTACCTCAAGGTCAAAGATCAATCCGTGCAGTTAAATTCAGGAACATCCCTATAACCGTTTAATTCTGCTCCAGAGGAACAAATTCATTTTCTTTTTTATAAAATGAAGATTTCCGTGATTATGTAGGGTTGTACAAAAATGTCTCCTGTTCATTTTTTTGGATGGATAATTATAAATTCATATATATATATATATATATATATATATATATATATATATATATATATATATATATACACACATATATGTATATATATATATATATCTATATATATATATATATATATCTCTATATATCTATATATATATATACACATATATGTATATATATATAGACACAGCATATATATCTATATATATCTATATATATATATCTATATATCTATATCTCTCTCTCTCTCTCTCTCTCTCTCTCTCTATATATATATATATATATATATATATATATACAGACACAGCACTTTTATGCGTTTACACAACAGCTGCTCTAAATCAATCAGCATTGATAATTACCAACGATAACCATAATGTAACCATTATTTCTGAACTTATTTTTAGCAATACTGGATTTTTTTGTCAAACCCACAGTCTTTACTTGATAAAAATTGATGTTGTTTATATTGTGACAGTCTACTTATATGAGAAACAGATGTAAAACAAAAAAAAAACGCTTGAATATATTTCACTCTTCATTTTTTAATGTATTTATGCAGTGATAACAACATTAATTTAAATTCTGTACATTTTTCTTCTATTTTTATTGCCATATTTCTGTTTAATTTTGAACATGATTGCATTTGTTATTATTTTATAATTTTATATTCTCTGAATTATATTTATTTCTATTTTTATTTTCACTTAGTTTTCATATGTTAAATATAAATAAATCCTTCTATGCATTTCCTGCCCATCAATATACATACAATACACATAAATTAATATATAAAATATTGATTTCCATTGATTTAAAAAAAAAGTTTTTTTTTTTGGTCCATGTTGCCCCACCCTACCTGTCTGATTTATCATTAACCCCTTCAGGGCAGAGTGTTTTTTTGTAATGTTTATAGTGATATAACTTATGTGATTCAGTTTATAGCATCAATAAAACATATGAATCAGATGTAGAGATACTCGGCTGTGTTTGATCCACAGGCTGAACTAAAGACATTACTATAAACTTCATTAATCAGTAATTTCTTTAACCAGACAATGGGATCATATAGTGCACGTGACCTCGGCGGTAAAGATGATGACGTTTCACGGTCAGTAACGTCACCCTGCTCTGTCCCCAAACTTCTTGAACACTCCACTCTCCTGTGTTACGGCCTCACCTTTGTCCTCACCTGAAACGGCGGCTCTAACGTTAGCGAGCGCGTGCACTCCTTACCTTCACGTGCGTCTCCTCCTCGGGATGCGGGCTCGCGGCTGACGCAGACCACCGGGGGGCATAACGTTCCCCTCTTCCTCCTCTCCTTGCTCGCCTCCTCGCAGCCTTCCTGTGGATCCTCGCTTCCTCCCTCTTCCTCCTCCTCCTCAGCATCTTCATCCTCGCGCCCCGCACAGGTGTCGCCGTGACCCCGCAGGTGAATCCTCTCCGCGGACCCGTCGCCGTCGTCGTCGTCGTGCTTGTCGCCATGTCTGTGGAAGTCTACGGTAACGTCGTCCTCTCCGGTGAAGGGCCGCTCCGGTGCGCGGTGGTTCCAGTCGCCCATAGCCGGGGTGGAGGCAGCATACCGCGGACACAGAGGGGAGGACGGCCCGCTGCTCCTGGAGCTCCGACAGACTGAAGGGTTAACGGAGGACCTTGAGCCGGATCAGCGACGTCCCTGCTGTGGACACTGTTCCCACAGGGGGGCAGACCTGGACCCGGACTCTCTGCTGGGCTACGGCTCCCGGGTCTACGCCCCTTTCAGAGGGGGGCAGCGGAGGTTCAACCAAACAGAACTCTCCGTAAACCCGGATCACTCCCACAGCCAACACGCATGATGACGGCAACATGGCGGCCGCCGAGCCGGGAGCACGCAAGCTGATAAGATGATTACGTCATACGTCATAATTATGACGTAATTACAGGCACAGCGTGAGCAGGAAAAGCAAAAGTGTTCAAGCTCCAAACCAACCTCTCCTCCTTTTATGATTGAATTTAACCCTTTAACCACCAGCTCAACTGTTTGGCAGGAGTTATCAATAAATTCAAGGATATTCAATGTTTTAAAAAACTGAAAAGATCAAATCACTGTTTGATTTCATTAACAGTTCAAGACACAGAGAAAACTAGAAACAAACCAAAACAACATATTTTTATGGTGTAGGATTTAAAGGGTAAAAAAACTTGCAGTTGATTATGTGATGACATAAAAATCACAAATATTTGGGACATGATCAACTAAAAAGGACGGAAATGTTTGAAAATAAAACAGCAATCATAAAAATAAAGAATAAATAAAAAAAGGTTGACAAACAAAAAAATGCTTTGTGATGGATAACAGATTCAATATATATATGCCAACAGATCAGTAAATGGTAAAGTAAATGACCATAATAATAATAATAAAAGATTTTAAAACCTTTAAATCCAACACAAAGAACATATCAGGTCCTTTGGTTTGTTTGCAGTTTTTTCTGCATCCTAAAACACTGACAAACAAACAATGATATGTTGTGTTTTTTTTAAGACATTGAAAATATTTCTGAATTTATTGACCTCTGTCAAACTCTTGAGCTGGGATTGATTCACTTTATACATCCTTAATCCTGATTTTAAAAAAAGAATATAAGATTTTTAGACGCTTATAAAATAATATTTGATGTACACCCTGACATATAATAAAAATTTGAATTAAAAAGTTGTTTTGACTTACCAATATTTAAAAAAAAAGTCCTATTGTTTGTTTATTTTTCATGAAATGCAAACTTTGAGTTTTTTATGATTTTATGTTTTTTATATGAAATTTGGTACGATTTTAGAATTGTAAACTTGCTTATTCTATTTGATAACTAATTTGTAAAATGAATATGTAAATAAAATTGGAAAAAAAAATCTCCAGTCACATTTTGCTTTACTATGAAAGAATTTATTTTATGGTCTTAAGGATAATAATACAAATAATAAAGGTCTATTCTTACATTTTTTTTTATAATATTACTGATTAAATTCCACATTTTAATACCTTTTTAAATGAGTTCTAACAACACATACATACATATATATATTATATATATATATGTATATATACACATGTATATATATATATATCTATATATATCTATATATATATATATATATATATATATATATATATATATATATATATATATATGGTTCCTGGTTCGATTCCGGGTCTGGAGGGCCTTTCTGTGTGAAGTTTGCATGTTCTTCCCGTGCATGCGTGGGTTCTCTCCGGTACTCCGGCTTCCTCCCACAGACCAAAAACATGCTCATTAGGTTAATTGGTAACTCTAAATTGTCCTTAGGTATGAGTGTGAGCGTGAATGGTTGTCTGTCTCTCTATGTGGCCCTGCGATTGACTGGCGACCGATTCAGGGTGTACCCCGCCTCTCGCCCGATGATGAAAAACAAAAATTAATTAAAACTGTTTTAGCTTGTGATATTTCTGTTATTTTCTTATTAACCATCATTCCCCACCTCACATTTTATGTTATTTGCACTGCATCTGATTAATTTTGTACTTTTACTCTGTTTTTACTTTTTTGTTTCTTTCAATGAAAAGTGCATCTGAAATTTATATTTAAAAAATGATATACAGTAAAATTGTTAAAAGAAAAGTTTCTCCAGTCAGCTGGCATTAAATACATATTTTTGAAATATTGAAAAAAGTTTAAATCGAAAATTGACCAAAAAAAGAGTTTGTGTTAAAAATATAACTTTTTTCACCTCAAGACCCATTATTTTTCTTTTAATTATTTCTTGTATTGTTTGTAATATTCCTGTATGTTTTGAAACTGAACATTTTTGTGCTGTTTCTGTATACATTTTGTCAATAAAAAAGTATCACTATATGAATAAATAATCAATTTTGGCACAATATTACAGAATAGTAATGATTTCATATGTTGTATGATATGATAATGGATTAAATCTGAAACAGTAAAATATATTGCATTATTAAGTATAAATGACTGATGGAAATTTACAAAATAAAATATTCTATCATAGATTCATAATACAATTATTGGAAAAATATGCAACTAGTATGTTTATGTTAAATATATATATATATATAATTTCTCCAGTTTTATCTCACAAACAATATATACTTATTTTTACCTGTTTTTCTGTTTATTTTCTTGTCACTTGTTTTCTCTGTATATTGTTTTTAATTTGTACTTTTATCCTTGTAAAGCGTCTTTGAGTTTTTGAAAAGCACAGTATAAATAAAATGTATTATATTAATATTTTTTATTTTAAATGAAATATAAATTAACTCATTTAAAATGTAATATAAATTAGAAAAATATACAGCAACCAATTCATTTTATCTATCCCAAAAGAAATGCATATATATTGAGATTTTGCTGATATCTGATATTTCTAAACTCATTATTACCACTAAGTCTTCACTTAAAGTGCTTGTATTGTTTTTATTTGTTTTGTGAAGCACTTTGTGACTTTGCTGTTCTTGAAAGGTGCTATATAAATAAAGTTATTATTAAAGAAAACTGACTTGTTGCTTTTAATGTGACGTCTTATTGTGTGAGGTAAAAGTGAAGAAAACAATTAAATCTTGAAAAACATGATTATTAAATGTACCAGTGCAGCGATGTTAAGGTGAAGCACCATGGGAAATTGTGTATTTTGCAGATATTTAGATGATATATGGTTGATATATCAGCTGTAAATGTCTGCAAAATGTTAAATGATGGCAAATATTAGTATTTAACTTTCTAGGCCAATATCTGCTAATACTGACATACCAGTAATATTGTTCATCCCTGATATATTTATATATAAATATGTATAATACATATATTTATATATATTTATATAATACAATCTGATTCATTGCAAATGTCACAGTAAGACAATTAACAAGTGTAGGAGTAGATCATTCTAGTTTTTTTTCTAATTTATGATTTTTTTTCACATACCTGCAGATATTTTCAGTATTTATTGATATCCAGGAGTGACATGCTCCCTGTCCCAGCGTGCAGAGCTGGAGGAGAGGCTGCACAGAAGAAATGACAGCAGATGGATCATTGAAATGTTCTTAAACACAAGAGGAAGTAAAACAGCTGTAGTACCTGTAGTAACAGGCAGACTCATCACTCTCTGTTTTTAGTTTAAGGTGAAACAGAAAAGTGAATTAATGAGCTATAAATAGTCTTTTGTTGCTTTAGCATATATGAGTTTTAACAACAACATAATACTAATTATTAAAGGGTAAAAACCTAAGTTTGACCTTTGGTTTATGGGGATTTCCCTTAGTAGTTCGAGGTAATATAATGCCTACCTTTGTTAAAGCAATAAATCTTACTCTGTCAGTATATGAGATAATTTGGCCAAAGAAATATTTCCCCTTATAGCATGAGTGCTAATATATAAATACACAGTATAAAACTGTAGATTGAGAGTTTGCACCTGGTAATAAAGTGTCAATTCTAATTCAAGTTTATCAACAGTTTAACTTCATAGGGGTGTCTTCTTACTTGGCTTTAGAAAATATAAGTTACTCCTCAAAAAATAAGCTTGACAAGTTTTGGAAAATCTGGAAAGTTTTCTGTACTTTCCTTGAAACAAAGGATGTTAAGGTAGAGGGCTGGAATAATGAATGAACTGAAGATTCTTTATGTTTTTATTTATCTTTATTTATCTTTTATTATCTTTTGACACTTATGTACTGTGTAGATTTCGATAATTTTTTAAAATATATTTATTTATTTTATTATTACATTTCTTTATGTACTACAATTACTTGCTATATTTCACATACAGTGACAATTTGTTTTTGTGGGTAGCGTCCATGAACGCACAGGTTAGATAACTTATAGAAGTATTACAAGTACAAGTGGTTGTTTTTGTGTTTGTGCGTGGGTAGGCAGGTTACATGCTTGTATATCTTCCCTTTTCTTTTTCCTTAATTTATTTGTTTTTAATGTTTTTTTTTCAAAAAATGTATTTAGATTCTACTATTATTATTATTATACTATTGTTATTATTTAATCATTATTATTGTTATTGCTGCTAATTTATTTTCTTAACATTTACTTGTTTTATATAAGTGCCTTCTTGTTCTGTTGTTAACTGTTTGTAAACTAGCAAAATGTGCAATAAATATATGTTTAAAAAACTTCATTTTTATTGGATTTTCATGTGTGTAGGACCAATCATAAATCAGGTTCAAACAGCCAATCTCCACCTGATTCCTCATTTTAGTGTTTTATTACTACTGTACATCAAACACACAGACCAAAATGACAAAAAGAGCGGATTAAAACCTCCAAAATCTACCAAACGGACACAGTAAGCCTACTCTAGCCTAAAGAAAAAAGAAGCACAGCATTAAAAGGAGGTGGTCTTACACAAAGTCCTACGTCTACAAATCTAGAGCACCCACAGTGGTCCCATCTACATACAAAAGCAGATATAAATACTTTACAGTGTCATAAAAGCGTAAACATCATATTTGGCAAACCGTGGTCAGTAAAGGTGTCGGTCTTTTGTGTGGGAGCACAGGTACGAGGTGCTGCACAGTGGTTGGCTTTTTCGCTGCGTAGTAAAGACAACAATGGTTTTTTGTCAATGAGGGAGAAAAGGGGCAAAAGTGCAGTGAAAGAGGGAGGGCGAGGCCACACAGTGGGACGATTCTAGCTGGTTATTCATCACAGTTCAGCCCCCCGCCGAGTCCACGTCATGCGTGTGATCTTGTCGAACGGATGGACGGGGAGTTATTCTTTTATTTTAGAGCTTTTATTTTTTAATCCAAACCTCACACCGGGAGCAGGGCTTTTAATTCAATCACCAAAGGCTGATGGATCGCAGCTGGAAACACAGCCAGAGTATTAAGGATTCATCAAAACACACCAAAAGGCCACTTTATTAGGCACACCTGCTCAACTGCTTACTAACATTGTAATTTCTCATGACAAGGGATCTTGCAGTGACAGAATGAAAGCTTGGATTTCAGATATTAAGGAAGATATAGGTGAGGATGAATGGGTGGAGGCCTGCTTAAAAGCACAAACACAAACTATTAATACCAGATTGAAATTATTACAACATAAATGGTTAATGAGAATGTATATAACCCCTGAATTACTTAATACGTGGTCCCCTGACATTCCAGACACCTGATGTTTGACTGAGAAAGGCACCTTAATTCATTGAGTATGGGAAAGTCCCAAACTGGTGACTTTTTGGAAAATGGTTCTTCGTACACTAAGTATAATCACTGGTACTCAGATACCTTATCTAGCAAAACTTTGCATCCTGGGTCTGTTTCCGTCTGACTTTGTGGTTAGCTCTAAAAATAAGACTCTGATGAACTTTGGTCTCCTGCAGGCCAGGCCCAGGAGGATGATCGCTTTGTCTTGGAAAGAGTTGGAAAGTTTCTTCTATGCAGTCCTGGATAAGGGGAATGACACGATGTGTTACAATGGAAAAATTAACTTATGTTATGAAAGGTAGAGCACAAGAATTTGAAGAGGTATGGACACCCCTAATGAGCTTTCTTGGCCGACAATGAACTTTAGAGTGTGACAGCCACATTATTATTATTATTATCCTTATTTTATTTGGGTTTTTTTTGTATATGATTACTATTATCATTTGAACTATTTTTTTAATTATTTTGTTTATATATATTTTGCTATTATTTATTTGTGTATTATCTTATATTATTGTTTTTAGTTTGTTTTTTATATTCATGTTTATGTTGTTTAAGAGAAAATGTTTGTTCCTTGATTTAACGTATTAATTCTGTTTTTCTGTTGAAAACTAATAAAAACATTGTTAAAAAAAACAAAAAAACATTGTAATTTCTCAGAAGTACAGCTCCTATCACGCCATAGTGATTCCCGATTTATTTATTATTTTAGGGAACATACCCATCAGCTGTTTCTAAAGTCAAGAAAATTCCTCGACATTGTTTCTTATAATAACGCACAAGGCAAGAAACAATCAACTACCAGAAAACATTCAAAGTCTGTTTTGTAACCGTGGAGGAGGTTACAATCTGAGGGGTGAAGACAACTTTAAAATATTAAGTAACATTAAAAGCTTCTGTGTATTAGGGCTGAACAATTAATTGCAAATTAGATTAAAAAATGTACAAAATGATGATTTTTGCAACATATCATAATAAAGAGAAATAAGTAGTGTGATAATATTATATGGTTATTATTAAAACATAATAATGGTATGGTAATTCTGTATATCTGTGTGAAATTATAATCACTATTGTGGATGGAAGTTTTCTGTTGCAATGTCCAAGCATGAAATAAGGGCATCACATCTGCATTTGTTCATCAATAATTGTTTGGTAAAGGGGAATTAATATGTTTTTACTTCATCCCACTCCTTTTTTAATATGTGATTAGATAATGTCTGTTTGTTTTGTTTTGTATTTTTTCAAAAAAAAAAAAGTCAATCAATTAATCAATCAATTAACCCTATAACTCCCAGCTCAACTGTTTGGCAGAGATCAGTAAATCCAGAAATATTTTCAATGTTTTAAAAAAATATAACATGTCATTGTTTGTTCGTCAGTGTTTCAGGATACAGAAAAAAAACTGCAAACAAATCAAAGGAACTGATATTTTCTTTGAGTTGGATTTAAAGGCTTTAAGATCTTACAGCTTTTATTATTGATATGGTCATGTACTTATTGATCTGTTGGTATATATATAATTATATATTCATCACAAAGCATTTTGTGTTTGTCAAACTCAATATAATATAATTTTTTATTGCTATTTTATTTTCAAACATTAATTGATTAATTGATTTTATCCCAAAAATTTGTGATTTTTTAAGACATCACACAATCAACTGCAAGCTTTGTTAACCTTTGAATCCCACACCATAAAAATATCTTGTTTTTAATGGACCCCTCCACTCCACCTCTTTTTCTTCCTTTACCTTTATTATTTTATTTTATCTATTTGTTTTCTTTCTCTCTCTCTATTATTTGTCCACTTTTTTTTTATTTGATTCATTTTTGATTTGCACTAAATTATAAATACATCCCATGGGGCAAACTGTATCTGTTATTGCACAATATTGTACGATATTTTTATATTTTTACATCTGTATCTGTTCCTATTTCTGTTCCGGATATCACGTTTTGCTCAATCCGTCCATTCCATCTTGTGCTCTACCGTTTGTCTCTGCTTTTTTCTGATCTGTCCTGCCTCCTAATAAAAATATTGAAAAAAAAAAATCTTGTTTTAGTTTTTTTGTAGTTTTCTCTGTTTCTTGAAATGTTAATCAAACAATGATTTGATTTTTTCAGTTTTTTAAAACATTAAATATTCCTGAATTTATTGTTAACCCCTGCCAAAACAGCTGAGCTGGTAGGTAAAGGGTTAAGATGTTGTGGTTTTTAAGGATTGACTTGTTTTTATTATTTTCAAGTGGAACTTTGCAAACCTTAAGCACCTTACTTTACCTTTAGCTGTTTATTTGTGTACTGCGCATCTGCACTCTGTGTTCATTTATTGTAGTATTGTAAAAAAAAAAAAAAAAAAAAAACAACTCTCCCTGCAACCGAATCTACCTACGGGTACAAATAAAGTAACCTGACCTGAACACATACAGATGATCAGCCAATCGCATGGCAGCAACATAGTGCATTTGGCCAAAACACCCTGCTGCAGTTCAAACCATCAGAAGTGAGATAAAAGGTGATATACAGTGTCCATAAAGTATCTTGATCACAAAGGCAGCGAATGAGATATCCTAACCAGATTTGTTTTATTTTAATCAGTGTTTATTAAAGTTGTTATTCTCATTAAAATGTTGTGTTTCAGATATTCTGTTAATGGAAGGAAAGGCTTGTCTTTCAGTTCTGTAGTTTTGCTGAGTCTGCACGTCTGATTTTGTCTCAGTAAACCAGGACACACATCGTGCTTTCTCTTCTCTCTTAGATGAAACTTTGTATGACTAAAAAAATATCAAGATTTTAAGAAAAATCTAGAATTAAAGAAAGAAATCTCAAGTAAAGTATGATTTAATTCTTGGGCTTCTAACTTTTCTCCACATGATTCGTACTTTAATTTTAGAGCTCTGACTTTATTATATCATGATATAATATTTAATCTCAAAATGTTGGCTTTTTTAACAGACTTTAAAACATCTTAACCTTTTATTGTCTCTTCTTTTCTGTTGGCTCTTTTTGTTGGCCCTTAACCCTATATCGCCAATTGTATCATATTTGACACATACTTTTATGATACCTCTATCTACTCAATATGATCAACAAATTAAAAAAAAAAACATCTGAATACAATCAGATAAATAATAAAAATGTCCTCAAATGGATTATCAGTTGCCAAACACCTAATGTATCAAATGAGATACAAAAAATCTACATGTTGAATTTTATGGACATTTTGATTTTTGTAGGATTTTGCAGAAAGTGAAATAATAATTTAATCTCCAAAAAATTAGAATTTTTTGGCTATAATCTACAGTCTTCAGTAATGCGCAGGCTAAAAATGTGTTTTAAGGATTTTGTTTGTCATTAATTACCCGCAACTGTCAGTGGAAACCACATGTGGCTGCTTTAGGACTGAGGAATGGGACTGATAACGAATTATATCATAATGGGACCAACTATTTTGTTTTAATTGTTTGTGTATAATTGTGTTACTGGTTTCTTGTAAAGAAAAAAAAACTGGCCCATGTACATTCATTTAACAGCTTTCCTTCCATTAACAGAATATCTGAAACACAACATTTTAATACGAATAAAAAACTTTAATAAACACTGATTAAAATAAAACAAATCTGGTTAATATATCTCACAAACTTCCTTTGTAATACATTTTTTTAAGAGTAAAGAGACTTTATGGACACCCTGTCTGTTACTTTGGGCTGGAGGTATAACATCTATGCAACCATATCTGAATGTAATTGGGCTGAAGCTGCAGGAGGCCACACCAGGTGCCACTCACGTCAGCGAAGAACAGGAAATCGAGGCTACAACTTCCTCAAGCTAACCAAATTAAGACGATAAGTCTGGATTTCTGCTCCACATTAAGATGGTAGGATCAGATTTTGGCGAGAGTATCAGGAGAGTATGGATCCATCCGGCCTTGGACCAGCGGTTCAGGCTGCTGCTGGTGGTGTTTTTGGCACTTTTTTGGCCCCTTAGTCCCACCTGAGCATGGCTCAAACCCCACAGACTACCTGAGGGTTGTTGCTGACCTGTATGACCACAGTGGAGCATCATCTGATGGAGAATTTCAGCTCCACGCAAAGCCCAGATCATCTCACACTGGTTTCATCACTCCAGTGGCCTCCACAGTCACCAGATCTTAATCCAGCAGAGCATCTTATGATATGGTGGCGCAGGATGTGCAGCAACTGTGTGAAGCTCTCATGGAGATATGGACCAATATCTCTGATATTTCCAGCACCGTGAAGAATTAAGGCAGTCCTGACAGCAAGAGGTGTGCCTAATAAAGTGGCCAGTGAGTCTATTCAAAGGAAGAAAGGTAAAGAGAAGGTATTCAAGAGAAGGGGTTAATGATGTTGATTAATCTGTTTCTAAGCTCCTGAAAACTCACCTCTGCTGTCTCTTTATGATATTATAAATAAAACAAAAACAAAGATGTCGCGCTGCTCTCACACGAAAACATTTCTATTTTTCTATTATTGCATTTTTCTACCAAACTCACAATCTGTCCGTCTACATTTCTATTAAAAAAATAAAAACACTGTACAGAGTCGACTTATTCTGAATGGAAGTGCACCTGAAAGGCTGGAGAACTAGTTACTCTATAGCTTTATTTTCCTTAAAGATAGTCAGCTCGCAATTTAAGTGGAAATATCAATTTATGACGAATGATAGGATCTTAAATTATCAAGATAAAAACATAAGAGGCTTTGAAATATGATGTAGATCAGGGGCGGGCAACTTTGGCAGCAACAATGGATATAAGACGGTTAGATTTTTACAATTATTAGGATGGTAACTATTTAATGCTTAGAATAATTAACAAATTATATTCCTTCAACCAGAAAAATGTGTTTTTCAGTGTAGTTAATCTAACATTTAATGCTTATTTTGTTACATTTTCCAACAAATGTTTAATTATTTTATTATAAGGGATGTTAAAAATAACCCTTTCAATCCAGGGAGATTTGCCATCATCTGGAAAACATTTGATTCTCTTATAAATGATACCCATGTATTACTAATCTAGTTGTTTACTGATAAGGTCAAACATATTTCATGATAATCCACATTTACAGCTACTATCTGCAAACTCAAATACAGTAATGGTGATATTTTACATGCAGAAGGATGCAATAGGTCTGGCATCAATGCAGAGACCACAAATAATCCATTTTTAAAACTCATCTTAAAACTCATTTTTATTCCTTTTCTACTCTGCTCCTGTTTGAGTGTTTTATGGTTTTAGTTACTTGTTTTATGGTTTAAAAAAAACAGTGGAACAACTCCTTTAGTGTTTATTCCTGCTTTATTTTATCCATTGTTTTAAATTGTTTAATGTCTTGTTTATTAATGCACAGCACTTTGTTTCAGCTGTGGTTGTTTTTAAGTGCTTTAAAAATAAAGTTGAATTGAGTTAAGCTAAGAATGAAATTGGCAGATGCTGCTGCTAGAAGGCAGAGTTACTTTTATTTTTACGGAAAAAAAGTTATCAATAAACTAGACCTTCAAATGTGGGATGAAACGGGTTTCAAAAGCACCAATAAACGATTTCATAAATATCTGACTGTTTGTATTCATTGATAAAAAAAAAGCAGCAAAGTGCAGAAATTAAAGCTAGTTCAACAAAAATTATGAGACTAGTTAATGAGCACAACTATATATTTTTATTTTAAATAAAATCATTTAGAAATGCATTTAAGAGTAACACTTTTACAGAAATAATGTTTATTTTCTTGATGCATTTTTCCATGTTGTGTTTTTTCAAATTTATTATCTCATTTATATTTGATGTCACTTTTGTTCCACTCTTAGCCAATGGGCTTAAACTGCTGAAAAATCAACGTTATGACATCACTCTGGTACTCTATCCCAGGGGCCGGGGGAACAAGCTGCTTTCAGGGATCATAAAGAGGAGGGGAGGGAGAATTTTGATGCTGCGGACTTTTTGTCTTGTGCACAGAAGAGCTCAATCACACAGAGGAGAAATGTTAACCACGCTGAAGGGCAGATAAAACTTCTAAAAGCAGAATATGGGCTAAATTATCAAAGATTAGAGATTTAATTAGATTACATAGTAATTAAACCCTTTGGGAAAAACTGAGGAATCAGTAGCAGTTGATTGTTATAGGTAAAACAATATATAAAAAGAAAAAACAATACATCTACATAAAAGTATTAATACATTTACGTAAATATAAATAAAATACAAAATAAAGAATAAATAAAAATATTCTGCTACAGGCTGGTGACGACTCCTCCCCTCGTATTAGGGCTAAAAGATATATCGTTATCATATCGATATCGAGATATGAACATATCAAGATATTAATATTGAAAAAGCAACAATATAAAAATATAGATTTCTTAAATTTAAAACCACACAGTCCACATCCTTTTGTATTATGATGTTTCTATCTTTCTGGAAATGCCTGGTTTTCCAGCCCTATCTCCAATGACGGAAATATTTAAAGTTTTATTGTTTTCATGGCAGCTTTTGTTCCGTTTTCTTTCTTTACTGTTTCCAGTTGCCCACCCCTGATAGTAGCACTAAAATGGGAATTGTAGCCTGAGTTGTTTATTTTTTTAGTGGCATAAAAACATGTAAGACCAAACAAAATAACGTATATACGATTTAAAACCTCTTATGATCGTAACGTGAGGCGAGAATATCTCAATGCTTTCATGTAAGTTTAAATTGCTGGTGGATTTTCTGATGTGAATTTGAAGTTCAGGAAACGTTAAAATGTGAATGTTAGTGCACATTATTGGTCCATAACTGACGGTGGGTTTAATTGCTCAAATCGATCATGAGGTGCTCGTATATCTGAGTCTTTCCCTTGAAGCTGGACGCCAGCAGGAACACCCGGTCGTCAATGGAGACCAGAGAAAATGCCCGAGGCGCCTGGATATTCAGCTCCTGCGATGGGACGAACTGGCTCCTCTTGCTGTCCCATTGGTAGACCTGCGTCAGTGAGTAATCGCTGCCCAAGATGGCATACTGCCAGCTGCCGATGGAGACGGGCTGAAACACCATGGAGCCGCGGGAAGGGAACGTCTGGACCTCTTTGAACATGGCGCCGTCCCAACGCATCACCTTGGAGTCCCCGATGAATCTTGTCAGGCATATAAACAGCTCACCTTTGAAAAGATTCAAGAGGCTTTCAGTTTCAGAGGCTGGGGGGAGAAAAAAGCTGCAAAAACAGATTATATAAGTCCAAAACAATCCGTCTCTGCTAATGAACTGCTCCTGAAAAAGACTCTTAAATATACGAGCTGCCTCCTCGGAGAGAAAAATGCTGGAAATATTAAACAGTGATAAATAAGAGCAGCTTCTAAAGCAGTGGACATTTACTCCCACTGTCCACAGAGTAAATGCCTTTGAAATGCAGAGCAACACGGAGCTACAGCATCATACATCAACTACAATTTACAGCCGGTGAGTCATTAATCCTCTAATTTAATTAAATAAATGTTGGCCCAGGATCAGAGTCCTCGCTTAATCAAACAGCACACCACGGACTGTACATTTTAGTGTTTAACAATGAATTATGCCCCCGGCTTCACTCAATGTTCTGTGAAATAAGCAGCTGCAAAGGCAAACATACTTAAAAAAGCTGTTACTGGGATATACTAAAATAGCTACGTCCCCTCTCAGTGGGTGTATCATTCTGATGATGTCAAGAGAGCATGTCAGAGGTGGCTCATTTCCAAAAAGACTCTCTTAAATACTTCAGATTTGAAGACTATTTAGTATTTCAAAGGTAGCTCAATTTTTAAAATACAGACTAGTGCATCCTTCATAGTGTGATTTACCCAAAGATTCACTGGGTGCCAATTTGTTTTCAGACTAATAGGACTGAAATGCAAAAGAGGAGCTACCATACCAAAAAATTCCTCTAATAAGAAAGAAACAATCATTAAATAAAGCAGCTGCAAGGGCAGACATTCTTAATAAAGCTGTTACTGTGATATACTAAGAAAAGTTATGTCCCCTTTCAGGGGGTGTATTATTCTGATGATGTCAAGAGAGCCTGTCAGAGGTGGCTCATTTCCAGAAGACTCTCTTAAAGACTTCAGATTTGAAGACTATTTAGTATTTCAAAGGTAGCTCAATTTTTAAAATACAGACTAGTGCATCCTTCATGGTGTGATTTACCCAAAGATTCACTGGGTGCCCATTTATTTTCAGGCTAATAGGACTGAAATGCAAAAAAGGAGCTACCATACCAAAAAATTCCTCTAATAAGAAAGAAACAATCATTAAATAAAGCAGCTGCAAGGGCAGACATTCTTAATAAAGCTGTTACTGTGATATACTAAGAAAAGTTATGTCCCCTTTCAGGGGGTGTATCATTCTGATGATGTCAAGAGAGCATGTCAGAGGTGGCTCATTTCAAAAAGACTCTTTTAAATACTTCAGATTTGAAGACTATTTAGTATTTCAAAGGTAGTTAAATTTTAAAAATACAGACTAGTGCATCCTTCATGGTGTGATTTACCCAAAGATTCACTGGGTGTCAATTTATTTTCAGGCTAAAGAGGCTAAAATGCAAAAGAGGAGCTACTATACCAAAAAATTCACTGGGTGTCCATTTATTTTCAGACTAATAGGACTGAAATGCAAAAGATGAGCTACCATACCAAAAAATTCCTCTAATAAGAAAGAAACAAACATTAAAATAAGCAGCTGCAGAGGCAGAAATACTAAATAAAGCTGTTACAGTGTTATACTAAGAAAGTTATGTCCCCTTTCAGAGGCTGCATCATTCAGACGGCTGATGACGGGTTGTGTAATTTACCCAGAAATTCATGGTGTGTCAATTTATTTTCAGGCCAAAAGGGCTGAAATGCACAAGAGGAGCTACCATACCAAAAAACTGCCCTCAAATAAGAAAGAAACAATCATTAAAATAAGCAGCTACAAATGCAAAAATACTTAACAAAGCTGTTACTGGAATATACCAAGAAAAGTTATGTCCCCTTTCAGAGGGTGCATCATTCAGACGGCTGATGATGTCAACACAGCATGTAAGAGGATGCTCATTTCCAAAAAAAAATCTCTTAAATATATCAGATTTTATGGCTAACTAATGACACAGCAGCAGTATTTCAAAGGTAGTGTGATTTTAAAAATACATACTCCTCTTCTAGACTGTGAAGCCTCCTAGTTCATCCTTCATGGTGTGAAAAACATAAATATTAGGTAGGTTTTTTTACAAAAATGTCCTAAAGGCAGAGGTCTTACACCTGATTATTTGTTGCTGTTATTATTTTTTTTACTTTTGAGGGTCATTACTGTTATTGTTAGTAATAGTTATATAGTGTTGACCCACCCTTTTTGGCTCAGCTTCTTATTTATTTTTTTAATTTGTGTTATTCTATTTTATTTAATTTTCTTTTTTTTCTTGTTCAGAAAAAAAGAACAGAAAGTCTCTGCAAAGCTGTCATGTGGAATGTGTTAGCTCTTTTCTAAATAAAAATTAAGAACAACTTATTTATCCATTTATTATATATCTATTTTTTTATTAATTTTTTAGTTCAGGAAAATAAGAACAGGAAGTCTTTGCAAAGATGTCATATGGAATGTGTTGGCTCTGTTCTCAATAAAAATCAAGAATTATTTATTTATTTATCTTTTTACTATATGTCAATTTTTTTTAGTCAGTTATTTTTTAGTTCAGAAGAAAAGGAGAATAGGAAGTATTTGAAAAGTTGTTGAGTGGAATTTGATAGCTCTTTTCGAAATAAAAATCAAGAGTATTTTATGTATCTATGTATGTATTTATTATATTTCTTTTTACTTATTTATTTATTTATTTATTTATTGATTGATTTTTAGTTCGGAAAAAGAAGAATAGGAAGTTTTTGAAAAGTTGTCATGTGGAATGTGTTGGTTCTGTTCTAGAATAAAAATTAAGTATAATTGATGTATTTATGTATTTACGATATATCTGTTATTATATATCTATTTATTCGATCTCAGTAAAATTCAAGAATGAAAAAAGAAAGTAGAGGGTAAGGTTGGAGACAGCTGGTGATGTGAAAGAGAAATTTAAAGACCAGAACATCACATTTCAACACAAAAGGAGACAGCTTGGCTGTTTGTGTGGCCCAACAGAAGGTGCTATCCCTGAATTGGGACACAGCTATGCAGGAAGAAAGCACACCTTTAACTTGGAAGTGTTTGACGGAGAAGACGTCCTCCATGTCGGGGATGTCGGTCCTGCGGTCGAACTGCTTCTGGCTCCTGTTCCACTGGTAGACCACGGGCCTCTGCGAGCTGCTGGACAGGATCAGGTGGGCTTTGTTGGAGATCTCCAGGTACTCCACGTCGGTGTCGCGGTACCATGGGTGGAGGGACTGGTGCGAGTAGAAGCCGTTACCGTTCCATTTGTAAACAGTGGTGGAGCCGGCCTGCGAGAGGAGAGGAGAGGAGAGGAGAGGAGAGACTGGTGGAGTCATCAGCTGCAGAGGAAATCACCAGAGGGAAGGAAATGGTGGCCCGAAAGAGGAGACGGTCTGGGTACAAAAACAGTTACAGCAGCTAGAAAAAGAAATGAGTCCGTAAGCCTGCTGCCACCTCAACCTCCACATTTAACATGCTTAACATACAAATAAAATCTCTTAAAGTGGATTATTTCACACTTACTGAAGAGTATAAGGGCCATGTTAGATGGAGAAAATGATTTTGGCGAGTTGAGATTAAAGTCGAAAAGATATTAAAGTTGAAAAGACGACAAAAAAGTCAAAGTAGAATTTTGTGATTAAAGTTGTAATGTCGAGAAAAAAGTGGAAATGTCAATAAGAGGGCCTGTCAGAACCCTGCAGTGGTGCTAGTTTGTATTGTTTTATTAACTGGCATCGTAGAAGCACACTTTAAGCCTACAAAGGGAGCCTAAAACAAGATTAAACATATCATCATAAAAGCTTCCTCTACGGAGCCTGCATGTCAAGGTGTTGAGAGCCATTTCCACGACTTTATTAGGTTTAACAACGACACAAATTTACAACTAAAAATAGCGAATGGAACAACTTTAATAAAAAAAGTTTTAAAAAAAGTAGGTACTGTGGTGTCCTAGTAAAAGCTTTTTGCCAAATTCATTCCAAAAAGCAAACAGAAGCTCCAAGCATTTTACATTTAAACCCAAGCAACTAGTTTTAACTAAATAAAAGAGCTACTAATACCATAATAAACTAAAATACTAAAAACAACTTTAAGACATACGTATTCTATCCAGATAACATATCCTATAAGCAATGATCATTTCAGGGGATGCAATCTTTGGAGAACAAAATTGCAGACCAACCACAAGGCAGCAGTATTACATAAAGTGGTTCAATTTCAAAGGTTTCTTAAAATGGGTCTAACAAACTCAGACTCCTTTCTCAGGATGCTGGAGTATCCTATACAGTGTGACTAACCCAAAGATTCACTGAGCACCAATTCAAACATTCAGGAGATATATTCTGAATGTAAGAGAAGAGCAATCAGGTATACTTCTACAAAAAGTGGCCTTTAACATTAACAATAATTACAAAAAAATGTTTTGATGATTAAACTTAGCCCTGGTGATGCTGTGACATCCTTTGAACTATGTCCCATTTTAGGGGATGGATCCTTCGGAGGGTGTATTTGAAGACTGATGACATCACAGCAACATGCCAAACGTGGCTCCTTTTCAATACACTCCTTGAAATGTATCATCCTTGCTTTGTCAAATAAAAATATATCCATTGCACCCTTTGGGTTCCAACTTTTATCAAGATTGACTGCACACTAATTCAAATCAGCAACACTTAAATGACTGGCTAGTACAACTTTAAATTAATGTAAGTGGTTTAAACTTAAATAAAACCAACATTGAAACATGAAATTACAATTTTTACAATAAAAGGAAAAAAATCCAGCAGATTCTGTGATGCCCTTGCAAAAGCTTTGTCCCATTTCATGGGATGTATCCTACAGAGGGCTCACTTTCAAAGTGACTATGCAGCAGCACAATGTCAAGGCTGGCATAATTCAAAAAGTTACTTAAAACATAAAACTATTTTTAAAACAAAAGGTGAACACACTCAACTCAGTTAAACAAGGTGCCCTTATAAAAGCTAGGTCCCATTTCAGAAGGTGCCTCCTTTGGGAAAGCATATTTAAAAGACCGTATACATAACAGCAGCATCTCAAAGGTGACTCCATTTCAATGCAGCCAACAAATCTATTTCCCCTTCTTCTAGCCTATGAAGCATGTAAACTACTTTTATTTAACCAAGTGTGGACTTAAACTTGGGATTTCATGTCCTACTCAAGCCTGTTAACCCTTTAACTACCAGCTCAACTGTTTGGCAGAGGTAATCAATAAAAACAGAGATATTCAATGTTTTAAAAAACAGAACAAATCAAAATATTGTCTGATTCAATTTCAGAAACAAAGAAAATTACAAATAAATTTAAAAAAAAGATGTTTAATGCTGTGGGATTTAAAGGTTTAAAAAGCTAACAGTTGATTACGTAAAGACATAAAAAGCGAAAATTTTTGGCCAAAATTAATTAGAAACAGGAGCAATGTTTGTAAATCAGATAACAATCAAAAATAACTTAAAATAGATACCTTTGACTTGGAAAATGCACAACAATGTTTTGGATGAAATGCAGATTTTTTATATACAAAAATCATTTTAACAAATGGTTACATATTTAAAATAATGTTAATAATAATAATAATAATTATATATTTTAGCTTTTAAACCTTTAAATCCCACACAAAGCAAATATCACTTCTTTTGATTTGTTTGTAGTTTATATTCTAAAACACTGAGAAAGAAACAATGTCATGTTTTTAACACATTAAATATTCCTGAATTTACTGACCTCTGCCAAACAGTTGATCTGGGAGTTAAAGGGTTAACCTCCTAAAGCCAGGCTCACTTTCACTCCCTGCCTTTAATATTTGTTGCAGTAAATAATCTGTATAATCATCGTTTCAAACCTTCGAGCTGTCTGCAATCACAAAGAAGGATTCCCCGTCGATCATGAACGTCTCGATGTCGTTGGGTTTGCGGATCTTGAGGATGTCGATGTCCTGGATTTTGATGAACTTGTTGGCCGAGATGTCCCGTTTGTAAATGTGGGAGCCGCCAAACAGCTGAGCCACGATGACGAAGAGGTGGTTATCGATGACCATGGGCTTGCAGACCACAGTGGAGGTGCCTGAGTGACAGAAGAGAAGATAAACATAAGACATAATGGGCAATCACAATAAACCACAAATATAAATCAGGAAGAACAGATAGCTAGGTGTTAACTATGACCATTTTTTATTTCCTTATTTCTATCGTATCTTAACTTATTTAGTTGTTTGTTGCTGCTCACACACATCTGTTAAGACTGATGCTGAATGAGAGTGCGTCAGAGACAATAAAGATAATTAATTAGTACATTGCCGAGAAGTTCACTGGCATGTTTGCACCCTCTAGTGGCCACCTTAAGTCATGAAACACACAAGGACGATGCAGTCCAACAAAGATGAAATACAAAGTTTGAGAGCACCAATATTTTAAAGGTATTTCATACTGTTGTAAAGCTGACATCAGAAGAACATGAGGCACAGAAAGAAAGTCCTGAAGTAAAGGTGACAGCAGAAAGGGCGCAGAGAAAAGGACTGCAACAGACAAAAAGAATCAGAGAAAAGGAGTCAGAAAGCAACGACTAAAAGAGCCAGCAAGTAAAAAGAGTCAGAAAAAAGAGTCAGAAAGCAAAGATTAAAAGAGTCAGCAAGCAAAAAGAGTCAGAGAAAAGGAGTCAGAAAGCAAAAAGGGTCAGAGAAAAGGAGTCAGAAAGCAAAGACTAAAAGAGTCAGCAAGCAAAAAGATTCAGAAAAAAAGAGTGAGAAAGCTCAGACAGAAAAGTCAGCAAGCAAACCATCAAACAAAAAGAGTCGGCAAGCAAAGCATCGGACTGAAAGAGTCAGTAAGCAAAGCATCAGACGGAAAGATTCAGGATTTAAAAAAAGAGTCAGAAAAAAGGAGTCAGAAAGCAAAACATCAGATTGGAAGAGTAAGTAAGTCAGGATTTAAAAAAGAGTCAGAAAAATGAATCAGAAAGCAAAGACTAAAAACGTCAGCAAGCAAAAAGAGTCAGAGAAAAGGAGTCAGAAAGCAAAGACTAAAAGAGTCAGCAAGCAAAAAGAGTCAGAGAAAAGGAGTCAGAAGGCAAAGACTAAAAGAGTCAGCAAGCAAAAAGGGTCAGAGAAAAGGGCTCTGTTCTCCGAAGCAGGATTACTGCCTAGCGAGGTAGCTTTGAGGGTAGGTTCCGGGTTTCCTGTTCTACGAGACGGGATCACTCCTTAGCGAGGCGAGTCTCCATGGCAACGTACACTGAACGGCTAACCTGCTCCGGGGAAGGTTAGGTTCCAGATTGAACTCGCGGACTATAAAAACCCCGCCCACTGACCAATGGGCTGACCTGATGGCTGCAGAGGGCCAGCTCCTCTGCAGGAGTAAAATCTGGGGGAGGAATCCCCCCCAAGATCTTTTTGTGCCACTTTGATTGGTGCTGAAACGAGACTCAGATTTAGAGTCGCTACACATTACATGACACTTGCTACAGGTAGTTAAAGGGAATGAAGAACTCTCATTGCCGTAACAAGATCTTCAATGCCAACACTTCTGCTCCATGACAATATTTTATTGCACGTCTTAAAACTGTGACAGGAATTCATGTAGGCCTCATGTGGGCTAAAAATGTAAACACGATAGGAATGAACAAATGAATAAATTCATCTTGGAAATGGATTAGACATGTCTGGTGCATGTTACAGTAAAAGTGCATGTTGAACAGTGCTATTTCAGGATGATAATGGCACCAAAGACTTTTTGTGCTTTACTTATGCATTGAGACTGTCAGCAATTTTCTGCCAGCACTCCTTCCGTGCTTTTGCAGTGGCGACGGTGTTGCTTTTGACATTTATTACATGTTTTAATTCTTCATACTCTGTCATGATCGCCTCCTGCTCCTCTGCTCTGACACTCCAGACTGGTCCATGTTTGCGATTGGTCAGACGCGGCACGCGCTCATTGCAGAGCTGGATCCAGTTATGAGGTTGATAACCAGCGTCGTCGAACCGTGTAGCAAGACCGCTGGCTACCGCGCTCAGTTCAGCGAGGTAGCTCCAAGGCTGTCTCGCTAGGCTGAACTTGCTTCGTAGAATAGGGCCCAGGAGTCAGAAAGCAAAGACTAAAAAAGCTAACAAGCAAAGCATCAAACTAAAAGATTCAGGATGTGAAAAGAATCAGAAAAAAGGAGTCAGAAAGCAAAGACTAAAAAAGCTAACAAGCAAAGCATCAGACTGAAAGATTCAGGATTTAAAAAAGAGTCAGAAAAAAGTAATCAGGAAGACTATAGGGAAGACTATAAGAATCAGCAAGCAAAGCATCAGACTAAAAGAGTCAGTAAGCAAAGAATCAGACTGAAAGAGTCAGAAAGCAAAGCATCAGACTAAAAGATTCAGGATGTGAAAAGAATCAGAAAAAAATGAATCAGAAAGCAAAGACTAAAAGAGTTGGCAAGCAAAGCATCGGACTGGAAGATTCAACAAGCAAAAAGAGTCAGAAAAAAGGAGCCAGAAAGCAAAGACTAAAAGAGTCAGCAAGCAAAAAGAGTCAGAGAAAAGGAGTCAGAAAGCAAAGCTTCAGATTAAAATTGTCAGACAAAAGGAGTCAGTAACAAAGGAATTATACAAAAAGAAACATCTAGAAGGAGCCAAAAAGCAAGATAGTTAAAACCTTTTTTGTCTGAGTCCTTCCTTATTGAATCCTTTTTTCTTTCCCTCTTTGAAACCACATTTGGAATCTCAGCAGAGGTCAACCATAGAGACTGAAGTTTGACATTCACTGGACTTAAAGCAGTTCATAAGGACTTTAAATTGACTCTCATGAGTTATCTGAATAACTTCATTCTTAATTTACAGTATGGTAGTATTTAATGAAATGAAGCGATTAAAGAAGGAGCCTGTAAAAACATCCCTGGACTTCTTCTGCATGCGACGTTCACGCCCCCTTAAACAAATCCACTTTGTGGTTTTAAGGGTAAAATATCGACCCACACTGCTGCCGCCCTCTGTTTGAACTCACTCTCGATGGTGTCATAGGTTCTGAAGGTCATTTCGACATGGTCCCATTCCAGGAAGCTGCATGTCCCGGCGAACGGTTGGGCAAACACCACAAACTGATCCATACCAAAGGTGAAGGCCTCCACCGAGATGGACTCAAACTTCAGGGACTGATAAGAGGCAAACTCTGCAGAGGACATCACAGCGGGTTAGAAAAGAACAGGAAGGAAGCGAGGCAGAGGAAGTTTGTCAGCCCCAAAGAGAAGAGCGTATCCCTGCAACCACAAGGTCTGTTTGGTGTCATAATAAAGTAACACTTGAGAGATTTATCCAGATGTGAATTATCAGTATATGTGTTACTGGGACAGAGTAAATGAAGACAGACGTCCGAATAATCAGAACATTCATCCTCGCCTAAAAACAAACAAGTTTTTATTGTGAATATCTCTTTGGAATGATGCAGCTGCAGCTTTAGAACTCTATGAATGAATGTGAAAATATGTGAACATTACTTCTGCCAAGTTTGAGTCTGATAAAGTGATGCAGAGCAAAGTTAGAGAGGTTTTACTACAGAGTGGTCAGGCCCAATCTTGGCACAGTTTGGCTCCATTAGTCCCATTTGACATTTCTGATATACCAAACTTTAGATTTCACTTTTAGGTCACTTTTGGTGTTCATTACACCCAATTACAACAGTTTTTATCTTCTTCTGCTTATCCATGGCAGTTTTTGACTTTTTGAAAACATGTATAAAATAAATAAGTAAATTAATAATAGCGAGGGAGAAAAAATCAATTCACATAAGTATCTGGATTTTTTCTTTGATGATTTTTAAATTGATTTTTTGTTCAAAAATTGTTTTTTTCCCTAATTTAAATGCTTCATTTCAGTCTGTGTTAACCCTTTAAGGCCCAAGACCATAGATTATAGCCAGAAAATTCAAATTTTTTGGAGCTGAAATGTTTGCTTCACTTTCTGCTAAAATCCATAAAAATGAAAATGTCCATAAAATTCAACATATAGATTTTTCGTATCTCATTTGATACATTAAGTATTTTTGGCAACTGTTTATCCATTTGAGGACATTTTTATCATTTATCTGATTGTATTCAGATGTTTTTTTGTAATTTGTTGATCATATTGAGTAGAAAGAGGTATTATAAACGTATGTATTAAATATGATACAATTGGCTTTATAGGGTTAATAAGCTACTTTTAAATGCAGTCCAGGCTTTTGAAGAGAGAGTATAAACAGCTGGTTAAAATATATTGCTGAATAAATCCTAAAAACAGACTCACATGTGATGTGTATTTTTCCTGATATAGTCTGCAGGCATCACCATTGTTCATCTTTTTCGTTGGTGTTTAAAAAGCTAACTAAAGATTGCAAAATTACAGCAATATCATAAAATCGCAATTTAAATCGAATAGGCACCTAAAAAATTGTAAAAAGAATGGAATCAGAAGAAAAGTCCCAGCCCTGATAAAAATGCACAAAATCAAATCAATCAGAAAAGGCAGAAAGTTTTGTAAATAAAATATCCATCAAAAATAACTTACAATTGATTATGTTAAGTTTGACAAACACACCAAATAAATATTTTTGATAAATAATAATACATAGTAATATATACTTACATATAAATCATTATAACAGTAAATGGTTAAGTATTTAAAATAAAAATGATGGCAATAATAAAAATAATAATAGCTTTTTTGCTTTTCAAACCTTTAAACTCCAAACAAAGTAAATGTCTGTTCCTTTGTTTTGTTTGGAGTTGTTTCTGTATCCTCAAACACTGACAGAAACAAACAAAAACAATGTTTTTTTCACACATTTACTATCCTATATTTATCAACCTCTGCCAAACAGTTGATCAGGGAGTTAAAGAGTTAAAAAAGGGGAAAAACGGGAGTTCAAACTAAAATGATCATTAAAAATCATGACATGATTTTTAATGATCAAATACATTTTTGGGGTTTCTCATTGTAAAAAATCAAGCAGAACTCTTTGAATCACAGTGAAACAGATTTGGATATTTGATAATTTATTTGCTTGGTGTTGACGTTGTGTTTGGTGTGTGTAAAAATGGCTTATATGGTCGTGTAGCTGAAAATTTCCTGTTTAATTTGATGTGCAGCATGACTATATTTCTACATGAATAGTTCACTTTTTCTTGTTTTTGTTACGGTACCTGAGGCGATGCAGTCGAAGGACTGAGGCTGCAGGTCGTTGAGCAGCTTCCCCTGGTGGATGGGAGGCCCGCTGCAGTAGATCTGGTCCAGGGTGGCGTTGGTGTGGTGCATCCATTCGACCAACCACTTCAGCTTGCAGTCACATATCAGATTATTGCCCCGTAGGTCCCTGCAAACACAAGGAAAGTATTTAAGGCACAAATTGTTACTTTACTTTTTACTTTTTTATATCAGAGAAAATCTTCAACAGGGATCATCAACCACATTTTTACAAGGCCAGTTTTATTCTTGGCTGATGCTATGGGGGCCAGAGAACAGTGATAATAATTATAAAACAATTAAAATGAAACATTTTGGTCCACTTAGGATATTATTTCTTATCAGCCCCATTCACCAGTCCTGAAGCTCAAATAGTTCTCAAATGGCCCCTTTCCACTTGCACGCATTGGCCCTACTCTACTCGGCCCTACTCGTTAGTTTTAGGTACTAGTTTTAGTACCTACTCCGCTCTGGTTCCAAGCGAGCTGAGTCAATACTAAGAGATGACGTCACCGACTGCCTGCTACTGATTGGTCAGACAATGTCGTCATCGATGAGTCATGAGCGCAACGACCTAGCATGCTAGCGGTAGCTACCATTAGCTTACCCTCATACGTCTTTTCTTTGCAGCTGGATTGCTCTCGTCCTCGGCTTCATTCTGTTGTATAGCTTCCAAAACTCTCCTGTGCTTCTCAAGGTGTATTTCTTCTTACCACCTGCAGCCTTCTTCTGCTTTCCTTTTTTACTCGGTTTGTGACAAAAAGCCACAGATTGTTGTGTCGCGCTCAAAATGACGTCACCGCAGTGCCGCTCAGCTGTTTACAGCGACACTGCACCCCATTGGGCAGACGACTGGGGCTAATGGAAAAGCAGCACAAGGTGAGTAGAGTAGAGCCGGGTAGAGTCGAGTAGAGTAGCGTAGGGCTAATGGAAAAGGGCCAAAATAGTTTGGGGTAAATTTTCTAGCCTGTGCATGTTCTCATTTCGGTTACTGTTACACCCTTGGAGGGCCTTTTGGTCCTGCCCTGTATACTGGTTGTGTGTGTCTGTTCTTTCAGAGGCTGATTGGCAACTCGGTGCACCTGGTTGGTGCAGAGGTCATTTCTGTTCACCCGTTCACCTGCACCGCAGCAGCCGCTTGTCCCTTTTCTCTTTCGTTATGCACATACAACATGCACTCGACACGATACATGGCAGCCATACATTTACATATGCCACTGACTTTAACACTCTATTCTTAATAATTTAACTTACTAAAATATATTTTGGTAAACTTTGATTATTGCGGCTCTCGAGCCGGTCGTAACAAAAGTGGGGGCTCGTCCAGGATTCGGCCCTGGGACCTCTTGCACTTCACATGGAAGACCATGAGTCTGAAAAAAAGTCCAAATTCTGATATTAATTTTAGAATTATAAGAAAAAAATGGAGAAAAGATAGAAGTCTGAAAATTAAGTAATTGATTATATTTGTGAATTCAAAATTTAATTTAAGAATTCTGACATTTCCTTAAGATTCTGTTGTCTTTACTATCTATCTATCTATCTATCTATCTATCTATCTATCTATCTATCTATCTATCTATCTATCTATCTATCTATCTATCTATCTATCTATCTATCTATATCTACTTCAAGCTTATAGATGTCCTGTAACTTAAGTTGTAAATGATTTAATAATCATTCATAAATGATTTAATAATCATTTACAAATGTATAAATGTAGTTAATTCATAGTTAGTTCAATATCTACTGATAGCTTCTACACGTCTTGTAACTTAAGTTATAAATGTAGTTAATATATGTAGTTAATTCATAGTTAGTTCAATATCTACTGATAGCTTTTACACGTCTTGTAACTTAAGTTATAAATGTAGTTAATATATGTAGTTAATTCATAGTTAGTTCAATATCTACTGATAGCTTTTACACGTCTTGTAACTTAAGTTATAAATGTAGTTAATATATGTAGTTAATTCATAGTTAGTTCAATATCTACTGATAGCTTTTACACGTCTTGTAACTTAAGTTATAAATGTAGTTAATATATGTAGTTAATTCATAGTTAGTTCAATATCTACTGATAGCTTTTACACGTCTTGTAACTTAAGTTATAAATGTAGTTAATATATGTAGTTAATTCATAGTTAGTTCAATATCTACTGATAGCTTCTACACGTCTTGTAACTTAAGTTATAAATGATCTAATAATCATTAACAAATGTATATGAGTGGTTTGTTTATGATAAATTAACTATTGACTAACATCTACTAATAGCTTATAAATGTCTTACAAATGATCGTTATTCTAAAGTGTAACTGGAAATTTTATCAATCAACATTCTTTTTGAAAAAAGAGAAAGATGTTATAATTTAAAAGGATTTGAAATATTTAAAAAAAACAAGATTCAGATCTAAACTGAAGGAGCTCTGTGTTACAGCGAGAGGAATCAGTTTATGGAAAAATCTGAACGAAGCAACGGAAGAAGCTCAAATTTAATCTTCAAAAAAAGCATTAAAGTCAGTATGCTGGTTGTTTTTGACAAATATTAAACTGACAAAAGGACTTTTTGGCCTGCAGCTCTTTTGATTAATTTATATTATGTGTTTATTCAATATCTTGTGAGACAGACAGTAAGATTTTTCTTTATTCTGCTCCTTTTCATTCACGTTTGAGTTCTTTGTTTGTATTGTATGTTTTATGCACTAACAGAATGAAATAAAGTCCTAAACTAATCTAACTAAACTTCAGTCACTGCTCTGTCTGCCCCGCTCGTCCTCTTGAAGCACTCTTGTCCGTCTAATCGACCTCGGAGGTGAAAGAAACACAAACAAACTCTGCCAGCATCGTTCTGGCTGATTGTTCAGACAAAGAGAGGCTCTATTCCTCTTCTCTGTAATTGGCCAATTCAGTGCTTTTCCAAACACTTTCTCGAACCTCTCGTCTCTCCTCATCACAGGACAAACTGCAGCGTCTTCTGTTTTAGACTTTGCTCCATTTTATTTGTTTTCATCCCAGTGTGGCCTGTTTTTGTGCTTCTGTGCTGCCAAAATCAGTTTCTCTGTTTCCCTGTTTGTGTTTACACATCTCCATCCTGATTAGAGTTTAAGTTCAGGGTCAAAGGCCAAGGTCGTTTGCATATTTCAAGAACGCTCTACTGACGGTCTCCAAACTTTGTACAAACTTCCACGATGATTTGTTGGATTTGGGTGTCAGAGTTTCAAGGTAGTTAAACTGTTTTCAGTTCTTTACTTTAAGCAAAACATCTCAAGTGGATTTGAAGAGTGTCTACCAGTAAGGATGGGAATCAAAAACCATTTCCACTTAAGAATCGTTAACAGCTCCATCAAAGAATCGATATCATGAGTCTTTTTGCTAATCAATTCCCTTATCAACCTTCCACTGCCAGGGTTCAGAAGCGTCAGAATTGTGGCTTAATTTTTTACAAAAGGCGCCTACTGCAACAACCTTAAAGGAGTACTTCACCCAAAGAATGATATGCCTTCATTTTCTACTCACCCTCATGCTGAGCAACACTCTGGAGCACTTTTTTGATGTCTCAAATGCAGCCTGGGGGATCCGGGGGGATTTTCGCTGTCAACAAACCTCCATCTAACAGGGGACAATGGCGCCCGAAAGAAAAAGGTCCATAAAAGTCCACAAAAACGTGCCTATTTTCCTTCATACTGCTCGTCCGCTGTAATCCAAGTGTCCTGAGCGGGTAACGTCCATAATTAATTCAAAACGAGGTCATTTAGTACATTTTTCAAGCCTAAACAGTGCTATATCGTACTTCCGCAGTGCACGTCTACGCGCACTCCCTGAACTATGGAAGCCGCGGCAGACCAAGCCAGATGCTTGCGCGCTTTCAGGGACTACTGTGCTAAATTGCAAGCGTAGAAGAAGAAGCTTGCGCGCTTGTGATTGTCCACAGCTCGGTCACTCACAGCAGAGTGTAAACAGCGGAACTTCTTCTTCTACGCTTGCAATTTAGCACAGTAGTCCCTGAAAGCGCGCAAGCATCTGGCTTGGTCTGCCGCGGCTTCCATAGTTCAGGGAGTGCGCGTAGACGTGCACTGCGGAAGTACGATATAGCACTGTTTAGGCTTGAAAAATGTACTAAATGACCTCGTTTTGAATTAATTATGGACGTTACCCGCTCAGGACACTTGGATTACAGCGGACGAGCAGTATGAAGGAAAATAGGCACGTTTTTGTGGACTTTTATGGACCTTTTTCTTTCAGGCACCATTGTCCCCTGTTAGATGGAAGTTTGTTGACAGCGAAAACCCCCCCGGATCTCCGGCTGCATTTGAGACATCAAAAAAGTGCTCCAGAGTGTTGCTCAGCATGAGGGTGAGTAGAAAATGAAGGCATATCATTCTTTGGGTGAAGTACTCCTTTAAGTGAGTGGAAACACCAGCAACTTGCAGAGGCAGTTATCTATGCTGTGACGTATGTTTGACATTGTTGACACTGAAAATCTACAGGCCAACATTTGACCACACAAAATATCTGCAGGAATCAGTAAGGGAATCGTTACAGAATTGGATCAATTAGCAGAATCGTTAACAGCACCGGTATTGATAAAATCTTATAAATTCACATCCCTACCTACCAGTACTACTAGTGAGATATTTGGAGTTTACTAGTAGTACTAGTAGACAAAAAAAGGCTTTACTCGTAAAGGTTTTTGGTTCACTAGTGCACAGACCTTACTAGTAAAGCAAATTGTCTACGACTGGACAATTTTGTGTTAGTAGTACTACTGGTACAGCTCTGAGATATTACCAGTAATATATTTTAAGTCTACTGGTAACACAAAATTATCTAGTAACAGATTCTTCTTCACTTGTAAAGTCTTCTGACACACAAGTAAAACAACATTTTTGTTTACTTGTACCACTAGTAAACTCAAAATATGTCACTAGTAGTACTGATAGTACCAGTAAAGCCCAAAAGATTCACCAGTAGTACCAGTAGACCTAATGCAAATGACAAATAACAAAATCCAACACGCAGATTGGTTGTTCTATTTTCAAAGGCTTTCACCATCCCCTTATTAAACACATAAAAAGCTTACTAGTAAAACATGTACACATTTTTAAGTCTAACAGACCCAAAACAGTCTACAAGTACTATTAGTAACACTTTTTGCTTCTCTAGTAAAGTCTACTTGTGCACAAGTTGTCCAAAATTGGGTCCACGTACTACAAATTTGAGTACCAAAAGAAGTAACCTTTTTTGTACATATGCAACTATGTTATTTAATTTTACTTAATTTTTTACTTAGTATCAGCGGCACCTCAATCTATTTTATTATGTTTGTGGCTATTCATTGTTACATTAGATTAAATTAGATAGTACTTTATTAATCAATTTGGGAAAAACTTCAACAGGGAAATTAAGAATCAGTCATCATTGATGATTACAGACAAAAAGATACATAAAAAGATAAAAATAGATACAAAATATAAGAATAAAATAAAATACAAATATAAAAATACAAATAAATATTGCATCTATATATAATATAGATAAATATTTAATATTGATTCTATAAATATAAAATATTGTATATATATATTTGTGTTATTTCATTTACTCTATTATGTAAATGGTCTGTTAATTCCTAAGGTTTAACTATACTGCACAGGTATCTATACATAGTTTTACTTATTTATTAATCTATGTATTACTTATTAGCTCTGCCAGGGAGGTTATGTTATTGCCAGGTGTCTGTTTGTTTGTTTGTTTGTTTTTCTGTTAGAAGCATAACTCAAAAAGTTATGGACAGATTTTAATAAAATTATTAGGAAATGTCTGGATTGGGACAAGGAACAAATGATCAGATTTTGGCAGTGATCCGGATCCCCATCTGGATCCGGGAATTTTTTAAAGGATTCTTTAATCCTTTAACCATTTTCTGCATTTGTGCATATTACTCCACCAAAAATATTCAGGACATTTGGAAAGAAAAATACAGGACAAGGTATCAAAGACCGATCTGGATCCCGGCAAAATTCTGGATCCTCTGATCCAGAACAAAAAAAAATTAGATATACTTGGAATTTTCGTCATAGCAAGAGAGCAAATGAAGACATAGACTTTAAACAAACACCAAAATAAAGTCAAGATACTGTGGAATCTGGAGTGTTCAATCTGATTTGTTGTATCTTCAGAAAATTTGGAGCTAGATCCAGAAGAAAACCCCCATGACGAAAAATGTGATTTTTGTGAATAACTACTGAACCAAAATATATATCATTATGAATCCAATTGCTAATGGAATGTTTTCATGGTCAAGGAGTCTAAATATTTCGATGAAATAAAGGTAGGACTAATATTTACGGTCAAAATCACAATATGGAGGACTGTGGCGTTGGCGGAGGTCTGAGCTCCCTGGGTGCTTTTCTAGTTTATTAATCCATTTATTATTATTCATTAAAATATATTTTTTGGAGTGTTATTATTTCTTATTATGGTATTTTTCTTGATTTGCTGTATAGAAATAAACTACAGTTACTGAAATCAATTTTACGCCCAACAGTTTTCCATAAAATCAACATTACACCAACATTTATCTGCAGGTGGAGAAGAATAAAATATGAAACAAACCATGATTATTAGACGTGTCTCAGACTGAAGACAGGCTGTACTCACACTTTGGTCAGGGCGTCCATGCCCTTGAAGACATCCTTAGGCAGCGTCTCGAGGTTGTTGTACGCCAGACTCCTAATCAGCAAAGAGAGGAAACAAAGCAGATTGAATCAGACCGTCTCTCTCTGCATATAATTGAGATTGAATCAGCGCTCCGTCTGGTTATCAGGCCGCTGCTCCAATTGTTCTGTTTGTCTCCACTCCAGAAGGAGAGAGACCAACAAAGTGCTCCAGGAAATTATGAGTAACAGAATGTAAGTCTGGCTCAGTGTCACCGTGAAATATTTAAGAGACAAATGGCTTCACTGAGGAATCCAGGACGAGCTTTTAGAATTTAGACGAGAATTTTATCAAGTAAAAGCCAAATTATCTCAGACTGGAGCCAGTCCTTAGGGCTCCATTCATACATTAGGTGCTTTATAGAGATTATAACTAAGACACAATCAGAAGAATAAGACCTAAACTCTCCTACATTGGATCTTTGCACAATAAACATGTCTATCAATCAATCAATCAATCTATGTAGCACAGTTCATACAAATTCAATTGCAGCTCAAAGTGCTTTACATCAAGACAAAAGATTGACAAAGGATGTATGTGTATATATACATACACATACATACATATGTATATATATATATACACATATATACAAAACCCAAAACCAGTGAAGTTGGCACGTTGTGTAATCGTAAATAAAAACAGAATACAATGATTTGCAATTCCTTTTCAACTTATATTCAATTGAATACACAGCAAAGACAAAATACTTAATGTTCAAACTGGTAAACTTTGTTATTTTTTGCAGATATTAGCTCATTTGATGCCGGCAACATGCTTCAAAAAAGTTGGCACAAGTGGCAAAAAAGACTGAGAAAGTTGAGGAATGCTCATCAAACACTTATTTGGAACATCCCACAGGTGAACAGGCTAATTGGGAACAGGTGGGTGCCATGATTGGGTATAAAAGCAGCTTCCCTGAAATGCTCAGTCATTCACAAACAAGGATGGGGCGAGGGTCACCACTTTGTGAACAAATGCGTGAGCAAATTGTCCAACAGTTTAAGAACAACATTTCTCAACCAGCTATTGCAAGGAATTTAGGGATTTCATCATCTACAGTCCGTAATATCATCAAAAGGTTCAGAGAATCTGGAGAAATTACTGCACGTAAGCGGCAAGGCCCAAAACCAACACTGAATGCCCATGACCTTCGATCCCTCAGGCGGTACTGCATCAAAAACCGGCATCACTGTGTAAAGGATATCACCACATGGGCTCAGGAACACTTCAGAAAACCACTGTCAGTAACTACAGTTCGTCTACATCTGTAAGTGCAAGTTAAAACTCTACTATGCAAAGCCAAAGCCATTTATCAACAACACCCAGAAACACCACCGGCTTCACTGGGCCCGAGCTCATCTAAGATGGACTGATGCAAAGTGGAAAAGTGTTCTGTGGTCTGACCAGTCCACATTTACAATTGTTTTTGGAAACTGTGGTCGTCGTGTCCTCCGGACCAAAGAGGAAAAGAACCATCCGGACTGTTATAGGAACAAAGTTCAAAAGCCAGCATCTGTGATGGTATGGGGGTGTATTAGTGCCCAAGGCATGGGTAACTTACACATCTGTGAAGGCATCATTAATGCTGAAAGGTACATACAGGTTTTGGAGCAACATATGTTGCCATCCAAGCAACGTCTTTTTCATGGACGCCCCTGCTTATTTCAGCAAGACAATGCCAAGCCACATTCTGTAAATAACTTAAAATGTGGCATTAATCGCTCATAGGGATGTACAATGCACTGTAAAATAACTGTAGAAAATTCTGCAAACTAGCTGGACTTGCAAACCAACATTTGCAGGCCACTTTATTAGGCACGCCTTGACAGTACCAGTCTCGGACCTCCTAAACTCTTCAAGATGCTGAAACATCCCTCAGGATCCCCTTAGAATCTCCTGCTCCATCACATCCCAAAGTATCTGTGGTGTAGTGAGATCTAGTGACTGTGGAGGCCGCTGGATTACGAGGATGGATCATGACGTTTACACTGATTGTGGAGCAGAAATCCAAACTCGTCATCTAATTTTGCTGAGTCTGTGAAAATTGTAAGTTTCCTGTTCTCTGCTGACAGGAGTGGCACCAGGCGTGGACTCCTGCTGCTGCAGCCCATCCACTTCAAGACTGGAAGTGTTTATGTGCTCAGAAATGATCGTCTTCATTGTTCGGTTATTTGAGTTGCTGATGCCATTCTCTTCTGACCTCTTGTATCAACAAGGTATTTTCACCTTGTACTGCTCACTGGGTGCTTTCTCTCTTTTGGACCATTCTCTGTTAACAGTAGAGATGCTTTGCTTGTCTTTCATCAACAGCCACATTCAAAGTGTCTTAAATCACCTTTCTTCTCCATTCTGACGCTCCGTTTGACTTCAGCAGTTTGTCTTGTCCTCGTCTACATTCCTAAATGCATTGAGTTGCTGCTTTATGATTGGCTTACTAGCCTTTTAGCTTGATGAGCAGGTGAATGGATTGAGTGGCAGGCAGGAGAACCTTCCTCTGAAGGGTTATAAGAGAGCAGAAGGAGATGTGACTGAAATGAAATGTCAGCATAGCGAGAGTCGTGCATTATTTATGTGAGTCAGCCTCCTGTGGAGAAGGAGGTCGTTTCTCTTTGACTTAAGTTTGAGCGAGAGTGCTCCCTCCAATCACAATGAGGACGCAGTTAAACGGACAGGAATCAGAGATCAAGGACTGAGCTTCTGAATAATGAATATGCCGTATGTGATGCATTTTAATAAACCTCCTGACAAACTGTTAAAGTACAACATGCTCTTCTCTTTAGAGAGCCGCTTTGATTGAAGCTGAAAAGAGTCAAAACTCCTGTACAAAAAAATCCATCCAGAGCCACGAAACACATTTGAACTGACTGAAGGATGAGGACAAAAATTCAGATCTCATTTCAGTGTTTCTAAAACTTATCAAATCCTGTTTAATAGTTTGGTGACTGGTTGGCGTCTTCTTGCTGCAGTGCCGGCACGGGTGCATTGTTCCATTTGTTTAAGTGCAATCGTGCTCACGTTTCTCTTGAAAGGATAAGTTTGGTTTCTACAGCTTTCACATTGTTTATAGAATGAAGTAGAACAATATACTCACCTAGAAGGCTTTCCTGATCCAAACAGTGCTTCAGGAGATATTTAGATCCAAAATCGAGCGGCGGACATCCGTATCATGGTAGCACACGGGGCATGTATAGCGCCGCTCCTAAAACTGCATTAATCGTCCAAAAACTCATTAGTTTCACCAATATTTCATCATGGTCCACTCACGCTACTCCTCCATTACAGTCTGTGTTGCTCCAGACATGTTTTTGTGACTGTGCTGACCTCTGAACTGAAGAAGAAGAACGCTTGCCTCCGCGCCTGCGCAGTACGGCTCATTGTTTCAGGGGCGACCGCCGGTTACACAACAACTTTCTTCTTCCAGTTTTGTGCAAAATGGTTGAATATCTATCGGATGAAGATGTTGTGGAGGAGAACTTTGAATATGATGGGTGTCCTTACAGTTTGGAGCCAGAGTTTACAGATGAGGAGCTCATCGAAAGGAGGACACGGAGGCAAAGAGAAGAACAGCTGGCCAGAGAGCAGTCTTCAGTTCAGAGGTCAGCACAGTCACAAAACATGTCTGGAGTGACACAGACTGTAATGGAGGAGTAGCGTGAGCGGACCATGATGAAATATTGGTGAAACTAATGAGTTTTTGGACGATTAATGCAGTTTTAGGAGTGGCGCTATACATGCCCCATGTGCTACCATTATACAGATGTCCGCCGCTCGATTTTGGATCTAAATATCTCCTGAAGCACTGTTTGGATCAGGAAAGCCTTCTGGGTGAGTATATTGTTCTACTTCATTCTATAAACAATGTGAAAGCTGTAGAAACCGAACTTATCCTTTAAAACACTGCCTGCTTGTGCATTTATTTAACATTTGCTGAAAGTAGTATTACATGTGGAAGAAAATGCAAAATTAAGCGTCTGATCTTATTTAATTGTTTGGGAATAGCAGCGATTCACTGGAGAGAAACAGATGCATTTGTTGCGCGTCATGGGGCTTAGTGGGTTGCACAATAGGGGTGTAAAAATACAGCCATTCAAGATTTCACATAATTTAAATAAATATGGTAAAATGTTTTAAAGACAATTAAATTTTTAGTTAAATGCTGATAAAGCCTGTTTAAAATGTAACAAACAGCAAAAGAAATTAATTTAAAGAGTAAAGTTAAAAGTATTTGGTTTAAAATATTTATTTAAAGACGCTATGAGGAGTTTCTAAGTAATTACAAAAAAGTCTCTCTTTTAGATATATGCCTGATGGAAATACACACTTTAAGATGAGTTTTATAGCATCAAAATAGGTTATCTATAAATGCTATTCTTTAGCTTCGTGGTCGGGTTGAACAGGGCTGGACTGGCCTGAATACTCAACTTCAGGAACAAGACAATTAAAACTAGAGCAAATTTATATTATTCAGACACGTCTTAGAGCACCGGGCTGTAAGTAGCCATATATAGCCGGCTACAAAACTACAATACTAAGTTTTCCAAAAATTGCTTGTTGTCACACATCAAAAACTACCGCTATGTAACTAGAAAGAGAAACATTACCTCGTGGCTTTGCATCCTGTAAGTTGTTGAAAAAAAAAGGTGTAAAGCAATGCAGAGTTCTGAGGAAGGTCCGAGCTGCATTCATTAGCATCACAACAAACACACGCTTTGGCTTGGGTCACGTCTTTCTGACAGTAGCAAAACACACGACTTTCAGTGTTTTGCTCTTTTCATTTAAGGTTTTTTACCTAACCCTCAGGCCATACAAAGCTGGAAGTTTCAAATAAACGTGAAACTGAAGAAAGTGAATGCTTGGATGTTTATAAATGAGTAAAATCCAGTTGATTCTGAACCTGGTGGGTGCTCTGACCCCTTACATTTCACCAGAGTTACAGAGCTCCTGCCGAGAACAACCTTCAATGGAAACACGGTCAAAGCGCAAATATACTTTGTCTAAATTTTAGGAATATCACTTTTTATTTTGCCAAAAACTGTTATGGAAACCCAGCTAATGCTCCGTCTGGCCTGTATCCGTAAACTTCAATGATAGGTGCAGAAATACGGACAAAAGAACGCAAAGCTTTGTCCATATTCATATCCCCATGTAACGTTGAGCATCTTTAAGTCAACATCACGGGTGAGCTCACAGCTAAAGATGCAGCAGCGTCCTGGTCTCCCTCTTGGGAGGCGCACACATGATGCAAAGTTGATGTTGTAAAAACCAAGAAATTATTATTTAATGAAAAAAAAACACGCAATATTTGCAGATGGTGCTAAAACATGCAGAAATAACATCAATTAATTAGAGTTTAATTTGACCCTTGGTCTGGCATTTACATTACATACAACGCGCTGCTCGAGGAGATAAGGCGAGTGACATCTTTAAAATCACTTCTTAAAACCCACTTGCTTTTACATGATCCTTTTTTTATTTACTTGCATTATGATTTTAAGTTCTACTGTTTTAATCCTCCTCACGGTTTCTCATCGTTTTAGTCCTGTTTTTACTCTTTTCTGGTTTTGATATATTTCGTTTTTATTACCATTATTTTTATTGCACTTTATTTTATTATTAGTATTTATTTTTTTTTTATGATGAACATTTTATTGACATTTTGTGACATCCAGTACAAATATTTTGTCAATTATTTAGCAGTTTTATACCATATAAAAGAAAGAAATTATATACCAAAAACTAGTAAAGAAAGAGAAAATAAAAAAAGAGAAAATAAAAAAATAAAAAATATATATAAAAAAAAATAAAAAAAATAAGTAAATAAATTAGTAAATGAGACTTAACTAAACACAAAAGAAAATGAACAAAACAATAAGTTATTTAACACAGGTTAAAATCAAAGCTTGACAACAGTAGACACATCAGTATGACATAGTACAGGTAAACAGATTTCTTATCTATATAGGTCCTTGGGAGAGGGGTTACCTAAAAATCTGTTGCTGATACAGTTTGGAAAGCTTTACAGAACTCCCACACCTCATTTTGCATCATTAATACTGCAAAGGTATCGTTTCCACTTCAGATTGTAGAATTCTATTCTGTTTATAAGTCTAAATGATAAACCCTCCAGAGCTGCTAGTCTACCTAAGAGATTGTGCCAGAGGTTAACCGGTGGGGCAGAGGGAGCCTTCCATCCCAGCACAATTAGCTTACGCCCTAACATTATTGCTGTTTGTACCCACTCTGCCTCAGGGGGAGGAAGTTCCCCAAGGAGCATTGGGTCCCCGAGGATAAACAAACCTGGACAAAAGGGAATGTTGTGCTTAATAATATGTATTAAATTTCTGTGGATGTCAGACCAAAAGTCCTGTATCCTGGGACAACTCCATAACATATGAATTAATGTGCCTTGCTCATTATTGCATCTCCAGCACTCTGGGGTTTGTACTAATTTCACTCTATAAAGTCTTGACGGGGTCCAATACACCCTGTTCAAAATCTTAAACTGAACAAGTCTGGTTTTAAGCTCCCGGGACATCTTTTTAGTGTTACATAAAATCTTGTTCCATTCTTCCTCTGTATATTTTACATTGAGGTCTGTCTCCCAGGATGATCTTAATGTTGATCTGCCTTTATCTAATGATTTCATAAGCATTGCATAATAGAGAGAGGCCTCGTGTCCTTTGCCAAAAACTTCTTTTATTCGTAATAGGAAGCTTAAAGTAGGGGGTGGTGTTGTAACAGAGCCAAAGGTGTGAATTAATAGATGTCTAAGTTGTAAATATTTCCAGAACTGATTCTGTGGTAAGTGAAAGTGTGTTTTTAAACAATTAAAGGATTTAAGTGTATCTCCTTCATATAAGTCCCCAAGAACCAGGATTCCTTTGTCCGCCCATTGTTTCCAGAAGAAAGATGACTTCCCCAAGCAAAGTTTAGGATTAAGCCAGATGGAGGCTTGAGAGTGAAGATAGGGATTGAAATTGTATATAAGAGCCATCCTTTTCCACAACCACTGAATATGTGAGAAAATGGGGTGGGCTTGAGCCTCTGGTGAGAGTTTAGTGGTGAGGTGGTGTAGAGGAGGGAGTGGTCTGCTGAGAAATTTCTCAAGGTCAAGCCATGGAGGCGCTCTCTCCGGTGGCAAAGCCCAGTGGATCATGTGCCTGATAGAGAATGCATAGTAATATAGCAACAAGTTAGGGACACCCAATCCACCTTGATCAACAGGTCTTTGTAATTTTTTTAGATTTATCCTAGGACGTTTGTCATTCCATAGAAATTTATTACATAGTCTTTCAAATTGTTTAAAGTATTTTAGTGGTATCTTAATAGGGAGTGTCTGAAGAAGATAGTTAAATTTAGGCACACAGTTCATCTTAATTACATTGGCTTTGCCCCACAGAGAAAGAAAAAGGGGGGACCATCTATCTATATCTGTCTTAAATTTATCTAAAAGGGGTTCAAAATTAATACATATTAAATCTGATAACAAGGGGGGAAATGTGATACCAAGATACTTAATTCCTATACGCGGCCAGGTAAATTTCCCTGTTTGGAATAGGGTCTTGGGGCAGTATGAAGTGAGGGGAAGGGCTTCTGATTTGTCCCAATTCACTTTATATCCTGACAATTTGGAGAAACTTTCTATGATTTTCAGGAGGGAGGGAATGGAGCGTTCTGGTTTTGTTATGAAAACCAGTGCATCATCCGCATAAAGCATAAGTTTGTGGGTACTGGTGCCTACTTGAATGCCTGGAAAATCAGGGTCCTTGCGAATTGCAGCTGCCAGGGGCTCCAACGCCAAAGCAAAAAGCAGGGGACTCATTGGACACCCCTGTCTAGTGCCTCTTCGGAGTTCAAATGATTGTGAAACTAGACCGTTTGTTACAACTGAAGCCCTAGGATTAGTGTATAAAAGGTTGACCCAGCTAATGAATTTCTGACTGAAGCCAAAGCTTTTTAAAGTACAAAATAGGTACCGCCACTCCACCCTGTCGAACGCTTTCTCAGCATCAAGTGACAGTGCGGCAGCAGGTGAAGTGACGGTCCCGGAGGCTTCATTTTGAGTGACCCACATGATGTCAATTAAGCGTCTAATATTGTCCGCAGCATTGCGGTTGCGGATGAACCCAACTTGGTCCGGGTGTATTAGACTGGTTATCACCTTATCAAGTCGAACAGCTAGAATTTTAGAAAGTATTTTGCTATCGCAGGTAATCAAGCTGATAGGTCTGTAGTTTTTGCAATCTTGTGGGTCCTTATCTTTTTTTAAAACAAGCGAGACAAGGGCCTCAGATAATGTAGGTGGTAGATATCCCATATTAAAAGCCTCCAGATACATCTCTAGTAGCAAGGGGGAGACCTCTTCGGCATATGCCTTATAAAATTCTGCTGTGAAGCCGTCTACACCAGGGGCTTTGCCAGCGGAAAGACCTCTAATCACCTCCATGATCTCCTCTTTAGTAATTGGTTCATCAAGCTGATCCACCTGTTCTTGTGACAGACGTGGTAAGTTGAGTGGGATCAGAAATGCCTGAATCTCCTGTGTCTCAACCATGCATTCAGAGTTGTACAGAGAAGAATAAAATTCCCGGAATTTTGTGTTGATATCACAAGGGTCTGATAACAAGGTACCATCATCTGCTCTTACTGCAGGTATGGTGCTCAATGCTTCTCTGTGCTTAATATATCTGGCAAGCATTTTCCCTGCTTTGTCACCTTCCTCAAAATACTTCTGTCTAGCTCTGAATAAGGAAAATTCGGCCTTTTTACTAAGAATAGAATTCAATTCATATTTTAGCCTGGTTAGCCTAGTCAAGTTAAAGGGCGACATATCTTGTTTAAAATTAGTCTCAGCAATTGTAATCTCTTGCTCCAATTCCCGTTGTCTGGCCATGTTTGCTTTCTTTTTAAAAGACGCAAATTGTATTACATGGCCTCTATTATTAGTATTTATAATTATTATTTTTCTCCTTTATCTGTCCCCATCTGCTCTCTTCTCTTCTATCTTCCTGATGTGACGACGTCAACCTTCAACAGTCTTAAATTTAACCATGTTTCTGTAAATCTATTATCTATCTACTGTCTTATCATCTCCTTGTCATGATGCATTATACCAGCTGTTTCAATCCTACCAGTTTATTCTATTTTCTTTCATTTTGTTGCTTTAGTTATCACGACCCTCTTTGTCTCTTGTGGTCTCTGTTGGCCTGATTGTTGATTTTATTCTGCCTTTGTTTTATCTGTTAAAGCACTTTGTAAACTTCTGTTTTTAAAGGTGCTACATAAATAAAGTTACTATTATTATTATTATTATATTATTAATGGTACTTCTATAAGTCTTGAGTATTATTAAAAGTTAAATACACTTCCATAAGAGAGGGTTTGCAATAAAACCATGAACTTCCCTCAGTCATACGAGAGGGTTTGCAGCCATTTTGCGGCTCTGCTCAAATTCCAAAAGTGCTCAGAAGGACCTTTTGAAGACTTGCTGTAGGTCACATGGTTTAGGTTACAGGACAGATATATTTAGCCGTGACCTCCAGGTCACTCACGTTCTCACCTATCTTTAGTTTTGGCGAGCTTTGCAGTTCAGGGATGAGAAACAGTGTTTACAGAAACACGGCTGCAGAAGGATAATGCTGGAGGTTATGTGGTCATTATTTGTGAATGTCCCGATGTTACGCTCGACTGGGCAGATGTAACTCTGATCAGACTTTACCTTTGGGGCTGATGCAGCAGACGGGCATAAAAAACAGGACGGAGAATAAAAGAAAATAAAAAAAGAATAAAATAAAAAATAAGGAAAATAAACAGGCCCAGGGTAAGGTGATGTGTTGCGTGCCTTCCGGGGGCTGGGGGGTGGGGACAGTGGCTGGGGTTGCCTGGGGACTTCAGGCTAGGCTCCCACAGGCCTGTGGGGCCTGAGGCTGCCATATTGTGTCATATTTTATAGGGGGCTTGGAGGGGGGGGCAACTTTGTTTCCCCGTCTCCTCCGCCACTCCCCATACCACTAATATTATTGTTGTTGTTGTTGTTTATGGTTGTTATTATTATTATTTTTGTTTTTAGTATTTTCTTTTCTTGAATATTAGTGTTGTTCTTTCTGACTGTTGGACAATTGTATTTTTTTTCTCTCTCTCTTCTTCTGAATTATCGTTATTATTATCCATGTCACAGTAACAATGCAATCTTTATTATTATCCAATTAATACCACATTTTCCTCTGTAATAATGAATATCATCAATCACATTCTTAGCACACACAACCACAAAATTTTGTTGTTCACACCTGGTATGTCCCACTGTATTGTCTAATTGCACAATAAAAAAAACAAAAACAAAAACAAAAAAAACAGGACGAACAGTGACTGCAAATGCTGGTGGTAAAAATCCTGAGAAATGGTTGCACGAGGCATCTCCAATAATAACAGTCCTGGAGTTTACACTATGGAGCGATAAATGTTCCCATGACACTTGCAACAAAAACTGGATTTATTCTTCAAATTAGAAAACCTAACATGAGAATTAACATTAATTTAAATTATAATAGAAAAGAACATAATAAATCTTTACATTCTGTCTTTGGTGGAAGTTTGCCTCAAGTTCAGCATGTTTATCAGACTTTGGTGGATGGCTTTTTTTTTTCCACAATATATTTTTATTTAGGATTTACAAATCAGGTACAGAAACTTGAATAATAACATAGCTTCTCATTTACATTACATTAAAATAAAAACAGGCAATATATCTGTATTACAATGTGCACATTAAAATAAAACATCAAATTGTAGGGCTCCAGACTAACCTTTTGCAATCGTTGCAACTGTGCACCTAAAAAATTTTTTAAGCTGCACCAGCACAAAAATTAGGTGCACCCAAATTTTTCATAGGGCTACCTTTAATGCCATAAGGTCACCATTTTATTACTCTCCATTGCTTTAATATAATGTTAATGACTTTCAGACAAGCATAAGATGTTGTGTAAGAGTTACCGCTCCATGCTGAAACCTGTCACCACAGTCAGGCTCCGTCTGGGCTCATTTGCATACTAACAGCTGATTGGATGACTACTGAGGGCTGTGTGTGTGTGCAACGCAGGGACAAAGAAGAGACAGGTGCCGTGTCTTGTCGGTGGCTTTTTACACTACGTCAAATCCTTTCTTCAACTTAAATTTGTAAGAGAGCGCCTAACATCTTTTCTTGGTGCACCAGTGCGCCCAAGAAGTGGAAGGCTTGTTGACATCTGTCTTAACCACTGAATCCCATCTGGTCTTTTTGTTGTTTTCCACAGTAGTGCCATACATTTCTTAGCATTGAGCAAACCAAGGTCTATGAATGTCTTCTCACTCTTTCTGAAGTTGGGATGTTCTGGATATAGGCCCAGCAGAAACAGTTTAGGATCCAATAAAATTTGTTTCGAAAGAATTTTCCCAATTGTTGTTCTCACCTCTTCCCAAAACTCTAATTTTGTTGCATGGCCATAAACAATGAAGTATGGCTCCTTTGCTTTCCGTGCTTTTTGTGGATGTATCTGGTATGTTTTTATTATATCCGTTTAGTTCCACTAGTGTAACATACATCCCCATTAACCAACTATAATGTATCAATTTAAGATGGGAATTTATCGCTTTAGTTTGAACTTCTTCACAGGCTTTTTCCCACTGTTCTTTTGGTATTTGGAGTTGAAGGTCTTCTCCCCAGGCATTCGGTTTCTTTTGTGAATTTTCAGCTGAGGACAGTGTAAAAAATTTTTTTATTATTATCATGCAAGACTTGCTACTATCATTTTTATTGTCTTAATGGCCACCAAAATCTTTGTAACTGTGAATAATATAAATCATATTCTTTGGTTGCACACACACACACAAGCACAAATGTTGTTGTGCACATATTTGTCTGTCAGTCCCATTGTATTGTCTTCATTTCACTCTAAAATAAATAACTATAAATCTCCGTAGGTAACATAAAGCTCCTGTCTGTCTGCAGCTCTGATTTATTCTGTTTCTCCATGTCAGAAATGCGCTCTGCTGTTCCTCAGAGGTAAAGAAACGTCTCTGCCCTTCAGTAACCCGATCCAGCTGACACCTTCAGACAGTAACCTTGCTCATCACACCGCCTGCAGCTCTGCAGACTTCTGCAGCTCACGCTGACAGAGCCAAACCGAGGGGGAGGATGCACCGCTTTATGTTAATACAACAGGAATACTGGTAACCAAACACCTCCACCACAGAGAAAAACTGAGTTTGAGAACAGGTGAAAGTAAAGGGGAAAATAACTTTAAAAATATGCTGTGAGTTTGAGAAAATGGTAGAAAAACAACAATACTCACAGATGGATGAGAGCTTTCAGGCCTCTGAAGGCAAATGGGGATATCGATGCAATCCTGTTGTTCTCAATAAACCTGGAAAATACAACAAGCTGTAAATATTACAAGAAGATTAAGGATGCATTTCAGAATCAGCTTTATCGGCCAGGCATGTTATACACAAGTGGACAAAAATGTTGACAAAAGGTAATAATAAATAAAAATATACTAAAAATTAACTAATGAAAATCAGACATTGATTTTGAATTGTGGTTCAACAGAATTATTCTCAATATTTTGTTGCACAACCTTTTGAGTCAATCACTGCAATCAGAGTGAAACCTCATTTTGAACTTAGTTTTTATTTTTTAAAGAGAACTTCAAATCCAATAATAATGTACATTTTTACATTTTGTTCTTTTATGACCTCTTTGAAAAGACCTGAGTACGGAAGGAAAGGTAAACACATTGGGGCATACGATGTAACAATATAGACGATTCCAAGGGTCTACACACTGGACAATTTTGATGAATAATTTAATTTATATACAGACGTGGCAAAAATTGTTGGTACCCTTCTGTTAAAGAAACAAAACCCCACATGGCAACTGAAATAACTTGAAACTGCCAAAAGTAATAATGAAGAAAAAATTACTGAAAATGATCTAATGAAAATCAGACATGGCAGCCCCAGATCACAGCTGAGCCTCCTCCATGTTTCACAGTAGGTACAGTGTTCTTTTCTTTGTATGCTTCATTTTTGTATCTGTGAACATAGAGCTGATGTGACTTACCAAAAAGCTCCAGTTTTGTTCTATTTGTCCAAAGGACATTCTCCCAGAAGCTTTGTGGCTTGTCAATATGCATTTTGGCAAATTCCAGTCTCACTTTGTTTTGATTTGCCTTCAACAGTAATGCGCTCCATTAAGTCCACTTTGGCTCACACAGTGATGGATGGTGTAATCTGACTCTGATGTACCTTGACCTTGGAGTTCTCCTCTAATCTCTTTGAAGTTGTTCTGGACTCTTTGGTTTCCATTTGTATTCTCCGTCTCTTCAGTTTGTCATCAGTTTTCCTCCTGCAGCCACGTCCAGGGAGGTTGGCTACAGTCCTGTGGACCTTAAACTTCTGAATAATCTGTGCAGCTGTAGTCACAGGAACATCAAGCTGCTTGGAGATGGTCTTATAGCCTTTACCTTTAACATGCTTGTCTATAATTTTATTTCTAATCTCCTCTCTTTAGCTTTTTGTAGTCCACAGGTAAGAAATAGGATATGTCCAATATGTGCAAGAAAACAGCAAAGACACAAAGTGATGCAAACAACAATTCAAACAGTAAAGATGGAAATATTTTGACTTGAGGCCAGTCAAAGCTCGATTTAAAGGCCTCGTTCGACCCAAACATGTGCTCTCTGTTACGCTCACTAATGATGCCCCTGCTCATGCTGGCTTTAAGCCCCGTCAGCGAACTTTATGAACTAATAAGAATCATAAACACCAGGTTTTTCTGCTCTAATCACGCGACATAACTGCTAACACATGTGACTGAAACATGAGAGTGTTTGGGCTTCGAAACGCCAGCGTGCACGTCAAGTACGGTCGATTTTTACGGAACAGTTTTGCTGTAATTGACTTTTTTCTTGGAATGCAACACTGGACAGCTAAAGCAGAAAGTAACATGAAACAGACCTAAAAGTTTTAATTAGGATTGATGGCTGTGTTGGCGCAGCCGTGTTGACAATCTGCATGATTTATGACCCTCACATTCACCGGCCACTTTATTAGGCACACCTAGCAAGATTAAAGTTGAACTCCATTAGGCCTCCAGAGCTGCCTTAATGTCTTCTTTAGATGTTGGTTCATATCTCCAGAACAGCTGCACATCGATGATGAGTCTCCTGCTCCATCACATCCCAAAGGTGCTCGACTGGAGAGAGATCTGGTGGAGCTGGCTTTGGGGTTTGAACCAGGCTCAGACGGGACCCAAAGTGCAGCCTGAACCGCTGATCCAAAGCAGGATGGATCCATACTTCATAATGTTCACACCAAACTCTGAACCTACCATCTGAATGTGGAGCAGAAATACAGACTTATCTTCTAGTTGTCGTGAGCCTGAGTTAACTGTAGCTTCAGTTTCCTGTTCTTAGCCAACAGGAGTGGCACCAGGCGTGGTCTCCTGCTGCTGTAGCCCATCTGCTTCAAGACTGAAGTGTCTGAAGTAGTCTTCATCATGCCTTGATTATTTGAGCCCCTGTTGCAGTTCTCTTCTGACCTTTAGCATCTACATAGCATTTTAACCTTGCACTTCCCACTGGATATTTTCTCTTTTTGGACCATTCTCTGTTAACCACAGAGATGGTTTGCTCGTCTTGCTCTAACAACTACATTCAAAGTGTCTTAAATCAACTTTTTTCTCCCTTCTAATGCTTGGTTTGACTCCATCAGGTTATTATGACCATGTCCACATGCCTAAATGCCCTGAGTTGCAGCCGTGTGATTGTATAAATAAACACTTGTTGGAGTAATGAAGAGGTTTGTGGAGGGAAATTGAGTTTTCATGACAAAATGTGGAAACTACTCACAGATATTCCAGATGAGGTAAACCCAAGAATGCATCCTCATCGATCAGGTCGAAGGAGTTCGCCGTGAACAATCTGTGGAGGAATTCAGTAGAAATATGATGGATTAATCTTAAAATAATAAGATCTTCTTTTTGTTTGTTTTTTCCTTTGTTTTGTTTGTTGTTACTCTTTCGAACAGAGAAAAGAGACTGACAAGCCACACTGCTGAACACTTTATGTGTTTTTTATTTATGTTTTCAGTTTTAAATTTATTTTTCTTTTCCCTTTTCTGCTTTTCCTGAATTCATATTTATGTGTTGGTATGATTTGAATGAGTATGAATAAATGAATATTTCATTTTGGTTACAATATACAGAACAGAACTTAAACTTACAAAAAAGAACATAAAAACACAAACAAAGCTAAACATTTTCTCAATAGGAAAAAAAAGAAAACAATGAAAAAATGTTTTAACAAACTCTGTAACCAAAAAAGAAATAAGCTGAAGCCAAGGCTTAATTTTGCTTATCCTGTAATTTATGTTTGACCAGAAAATGAACTGTGAAACTCTGTAGCAAATGAAAATAAAAAAAATATGTTCAATAATAAAATAAGATAATTATAATTCAAATATATTATTATTTAATACTAAACATACCAGGTTTAGTTGTAGTTTCTAGGTAGTTTTTCTGTGTCATTAGTAGGGGTGGTACAGAATATCAATTCACATTTTTTGTTTGACGATTTTTAAATCCATTTTTTATTCCAAATGTAAATGCTTCATTTTAGTCTGTGTTAAAACTTAAGATTGCCAAAATCGGCAATATCCGAATTGCAATTTAAATGAATTGTCACCTAAAAAATCGTGAAAAATGATAATTTAATTGTAATTGTAATTTAATCTGTTTGATTAGGACAGTGCACATCAATACACAATTTTGCAACACACGTCACTGTAAATATGCTGGAATTAGCACAATAGCTAATTTTATCTGTTGTCCAAAGGCAGGTGATCACATAGAAAGGAAACAAATTAAAATAGCAACACAAGACAGAAAACAGAAAACACACAGTTATGACAACAAATAACTATCTGCAATCTATCTAAAAACAGGAAACATAAAAGCTCTGAAGAACATTATAGCTGTGTTCGAAATCGTCCACTCATTCACTCACTATCCCCTCTGTTGTGTAAATGATATAGTGGACTACATAGGGAATGACCAAACGACATTTCGGACACTACACTGAAATTTTCTAAACGTTGTAGTGTCAGCAGATGAGCCGGTTATTCCTGTGACGGAAGTGGACGCACCAAAATTCACGTAAACAAACCGGGCACTCAGGAGGATAAGTAGCAAATTTTGAAGCTGTTTACAGCGACTAAAAGACGTTAAAGAGCTACGCTACAAACGTGTTAAAGATACTTTAACGTTTTTTTATATTTTTGAATGAAAGCATCGCCTAACGGCCTTCCTTCTCTTCTTCTTCTATGGAAAAGCATGACCGCATTGCATTGTGGTATACGGGAGTACAATATAGGGTACATCGTATGTACACTCACTTTTGCTGTGCATTGTGGGTATTTTGTAGTGCACTATATAGAGAATGAAATTAACTGCTGAGAATTTGAACAGCACTACGAAATGGCGAACACACTATATAGTGCACTATATCCGTGATAGTGAGCGATTTCGAACACAGCTTATGTTTGATTACAAGACTGTTCAAGGTGCTATGAGAAGAATCTATTTTCGGCGACATAAAGACTCTGCTACCCATGAGCACGCGCGGCGACTGTCGTATAGATGTGACCCAAGCCAAAGCGTGTGTTTGTTGTGATGCTAATGAATGCAGCTCAGACCTTCCTCAGAACTCTGTATTGCTTTACAACTTCTTTTTTCAACAACTTGCAGGATGCAAAGCGACGAGGTAATGTATCTCTTTCCAGTTACGTAGCGGTAGTTTTTGATGTGTTACAATAATGGATATATTATAAGAACTGGACAGCGTGGCTCCGCCTTCTACCATGTAACGGTTTTGAAGCCATAATTTCCCCCGTCGGGGCACCGCCATTGTGCAGCCAGTAAAGAATCTGGACCATATCTGGACGCAGCTGTCGTAAACGGTTGCAAAACTCCGCAGCATACGCCGTACACAATCATTGTGAAACTGCCGTAACCCGTGGTTATTTTTTAAACTCTAATAACTGATGAAAAAGAAACTTTTCAGAAAAAAGAGGACTTGGAAAAAACGCAGCCCAATAATACTTTCATATCACCACAGCATACGGATGGGAGAAATATTTCTACGAGGTGTATTAATTTTTTGAAGTTTCACTACGGCCTGTTCAGATGAATGGGGGAGACAGAGAGTTGACCTATACTGCAGCCAGTCACCAGGGGGAGCAGTTTTTGTGGCGACTTCACAAAAGCCCAGCGACATGACATCCATGTTTTTTACAGTCTATGGTGACAACAAGCAATTTTTGGAAAACTTAGTATGGTAGTTTTGTAGCCGGCTATACATCTCTACTTACAGCCCGGTGCTCTAAGACGTGTCTGAATAATATAAATTTGCTTTAGTTTTATTTTAATTGTCTTGTTCCTGAAGTTGAGTATCCAGGCCAGTCCAGCCCTGTCCGACCCGACCACGAAGCTAAGGAATAGCATTTATAGATAACCTATTTTGATGCTTATAAACTCATCTTAAAGTGTGTATTTCCATCAGGTATATATCTAAAAGAGAGACTTTTTAGTAATTACTTAGAAACTCCTCATAGCATCTTTAACTGTCAGTCTGCAGGAAGCTAATCTGTATTTACTCAAACTGACATTTCTTTCATTTCTTCTGTTTCCCACTGCAGCTTTGTTCAATTCTCTCACTTGTATAGATTTTTTATAACACATTAAATCCATCAAGCATTCAGTGGGAGCAGGACCTTGAATGCCTCGGTGAGAGACAACAGGCTCATTCTGCCCACAGTGCGGTCGCAGCATGAATGAAGTGAATCAGACGAGGACATCACTCCTACATGTTCTCCATGAATCGGATGAAAGAGAGAAGCGGATGCCTCCTCTTCCTCCTACGAGCTTCTGATTCACCCTTTAAACCAGAGCCGAGAAACTGTGTCAATGATCATCACACTGTGAGCATCACAGAGGGAGATACAGTAATGAGGATTTAATGGTTTTACTTTGAAACTGCTTCACACTGGAGCTTATTATATTATTCTAAGGCAGTGATCACCAACTGGCGGTGCGGGGGCCACATCAGGCCCTTTAGAGCTTTCCATCCGGCGCCCTGACTTTTATTATACAGAAGAGGACTTGGGCCACTGCAAAGGAAGTTTTTGAGGAGATTTCATTTTTATATATGCAATTTTAAGTATGGATTAATTCTCAAAATTCTTGCTTTTCTCCTCATAATTTCTGCTTAAATTTCAGAGTTCTGATTTTTTTCTGCATAATTCAAAATTTAATCTCAGAATTCTGAGTTTTTACAGACTTAAAAACAACTTTAACCTTGTAGATTTGTAGATTTCTTTATTTTTAAAAGATGGGACAGTTCATGTTAATGAACATATGAATGTAAACATGTGAGATTATAGCCATGTGGCTAATTTCCATCTCTAGTCCCATTGGCAGGTTGGTGTTGTACAAAACATTTGTACACTTTAGTGCATTAATTAGATTAATTAATTACACCGCAAATTAATGCGTTATAAAAATTAATCACAGATTAATCATAGCACACAAACATTTTGATATTGTCCAGCTGGAGGACCCGTACATGGCAGTGGCACATGTCACTTCACACATGCGTCTCTAGTCAAACCAAACAAAGCCCAGGTGACAACAGGAATGGCATATTTAAGACTTAGTCTGATTTTATTTTTGAATTTATTTATCTATATTTGTACTACATTCTTTAATAATGCATCAGGCCTAATTGGTTTGCTGGATGTCCTCGACCTTCTTCTTATTTTGAATTTGATTTATGAAACACACTTAAAGTGTAATTTGAGTTGCCTGATTGAGCTTAGAATTTTCTGGACAAGTTGCCCTGACTTTGGTTTTATTTAGTCACCAATAAAAATGTGGATTTACAAATCTTCACTTCTTAGTGTATTCATTTGATTAGTCCTGCACTACAATTTTATAATATCCTAGAATTCAAATTCTTTATATGGGTACTTTAAGCAGATATGAGATTAAAATGCGATTAATTCGATTAATTAATTATAAATCCAGTAATTAATTAGATTAATTTTTTTAATCGTCTGACAGCACTAACTTAAACACAATAAAAACAAAACAATACATAACAAAACAAACATAGTTGATTATCAAAATTAATTTAGGCCAAGGGGCTGGTTAAAGTGCAGAGAGCTAAAGTGTAAAGTGCATTATTGTACTGCAAATTTCCCCCAAAATATGAAGTGCTTATTGTTTTTGACAGTGTTTTAGGATACAGAAAAATCTGCAAGCAAACCAAAAGAATTGACATTTCCTTTGTGTGGGATTTAAAGGTTTTAAAAGCCAAATGCTTTTATTATTATCATCCTTATTTTTTTTAAATACTTAACTTTAATGAGATAATACAGTTATTCATCAGTCCTCTAATTTAGTTTTCTGTCAGAATTTCCTTTTTATGTCTTTGTGTGTTTGAGTAAACGAGTGTGTATACTGAATGTGGTTTGGGGGAGGGGGGGGGATTGTGGGGGTCTTATATTTTCATTTTATGCAATTATGCAATTTTCTGCTTTTGGTTTTTGTCTTTTTTTGTGTAATTTGCTGATATTAATATGTCAATATGTGTGGTTGATATATCAGTTTTAAATACCTGAAAAATTTCAATAGCGACCGATACTGATATTAAACAGACAATATTGTGTATCATTAGCAAAAAACTCCTGAAACATTTCCTGAAACGTTCAGGGTGAGCTGCATATGTGAAAACAAATGGCTTTAGTTTCTTTATATCTTGAAAAAGGCTGGAAAATTAGTTTAATTGTTGGAAAATCAGTATTGATATGGCAGGATAATGAGATAAAAACACTACACTGCCAAAAGTATTCGCTCACCAGCCTTGACTCACATATGAACTTAAGCTCCAATCCATTCCTAATCCATCGGGTTCAATCTGACGTGGGTCCGCCCTTTGCAGCTATAACTGCTTCAACTCTTCTGGGAAGGCTGTCCACAAGGTTTAGGAGTGTTTATGGGAATTTTTGACCATTCTTCCAGAAGAGCATTTGTGAGCTCACACACTGATGTTGGACCAGAAGGCCTGGCTCTCAGTCTCTGCTCTAATTCATCCCAAAGGTGTTCCATCAGGTTGAGGTCAGGACTCTGTGCAGGCCAGTCCAACTCATCCACACCAGACTCTGTCCTCCATGTCTTCATGGACCTGCTTTGTGCTCTGGTGCACAGTCATGTTGGAAGAGGAAGGGGCCAGCTCCAAACTGTTCCCACAAAGTTGGAGCATGGAATTGTCCAAAATGTCTTGGTGTGCTGAAGCATTCAGAGTTCCTTTGACTGGAACTAAGGGGCCAAGCCCAGATCCTGAAAAACACCCTCACACCATAATCCCCCCTCCACCAAACTTTACACTTGGCACAATGCACTCCCACAAGTATGGTTCTCCTGGCAACCTCCAAACCCAGACTGGTCCATCAGATTGTCAGATGGAGAAGCGTGATTGGTCACTCCAGAGAACGCGTCTCCACTGCTCTAGAGTCCAGTGGCGGCGTGCTTTACACCACTGCATCCACGCTTTGCATGTCACTTGGTGATGTGAGGCTTGGATGCAGCTGCTCGGCCATGGAAACCCATCCATGAAGCTCTCTGCACTGTTCTTGAGCTAATCTGAAGGCCACATGAAGTTTGGAGGTCTGTAGCGACTGACTCTGCAGAAAGTTGGTGACCCAGAGTTGGCAACCCATTCTTTCACTAATGTTTGTTAAAGCAGTCTGCATGCCAAGGTGATGATTTTATACACCTGTGGCCATGGAAGTGACTGGAACACCTGATCCTGATGATCTGGATGGGTGAGCAAATACTTTTGGCAATAGTTTAGTATGTCTTAGCATAAACATTTTTTAATACAAACGGGAATTGTCTTATTTACCACTCAAAACATAATTTCTAATGTTTTTGAATATACAGTGTCCAGAAAACAACCAACATTTGCTTTTATTTTGGGAAAAACAAAACGTGTGGATGCACATCCTCCTACAGAGCATCTGTAGATCGGTCTCTTTAGAAGGTCTTTAATTTCTTTACACTACAGGATGAACATCTTTGGGTCTTTTCCAGCCAAGCACTCAGGTAGCAGTGACCCTGCATGCTCTCTCTGCAGCTCCATCGATTAAGATGTTGGCTAATAGGGGTGAAGATACTCCGGGTCACCTTCACAGTAAATAACGAGGAGGAGGCAAAGCTCCTCGTCCTCTTCACTGCTCTAACTCTGAACAAAGCCTGACGGGGGAGCGGGGCTCACGGTGACCTCAGTGTTTAGAAGAAAGTGGGCAGGAGGATGAACACTGACAGACGTCTTACGTAAGCCTTTGTTTGTAATCAGGGTTTCCAGGCCGCAGGAACACACAGCATGTACATTATTTATCCCTCTGTGTGTCTCGCTGCACATGCTCTCAGCCCGCCGCCTGCTGCTGGAGGCGCTGCAGCCATGTGGTGGATTGCATAATCCTGACACCATTACAGAGAATCCCCCCAAATCTGCATATCAGGCTGGAGACGAACACGACGCCGTCTGCGGGGCAGGACACCTCTTTGTTTGAAGAGGATGAATACATTTACAGACAGAGACAGATAGATAGATAGATAGATAGATAGATAGATAGATAGATAGATAGATAGATAGATAGATAGATAGATAGATAGACAGACAGACATGCTGAACTGATGACACTCTGTCTGGGAGAAGATCCACACTTTACACATTTAGCTGCACAATATGTGACACTCTACCATGACATCAGAGAAAAACATCAGTGCTGAGGATCTGAACCATTATATGTTATAGAGTTCTACTGAACTTCTCTAAGATCAATTATTTGTGAATATTTCTTTGTCCTTACATCAAATTTCATAACAAGACTGTATCTAACTGTCCAAGCAATGTAAATATTGTATAATTGTTATAATATAAATTTTATTGTTATTGTTATTATTGTTATTTAATATTGTTATGCTTTGGCAACAATGTATTTTTCCATTCATGCCAATAAAACTTTTATTGAATTGAATATATATACATATATATATATATATATATAGATATAGATATAGATATAGATATATATAGTATATATATATATATATATATATATATATATATAAATATAAATATATATAAATATATATATATAGATAGATAGATAGATAGATAGATAGATAGATAGATAGATAGATAGATAGATAGATAGATAGATAGATAGATAGATGTCTGTTCTGTATTAATATTCTTATTAGTTTTATGTTTCTATGAGTATTCTGTTTTTAATCAGTAAAAAAAGGATATGAATTTATTATAATTACCACTGTTACAAATATTAATGTGTTTTATTTCTTATAATATTGAAAAAATCTAAATCTGCACAGCTCTGTTGGTTTATTTAATCTTTGGTTTTCACCAACTGTTTGAGGTTTTTTGTTTTACGTACAAAGCTTTGGCAATGCCAAGATAGATAGATAGATAGATAGATAGATAGATAGATAGATAGATAGATAGATAGATAGATAGATAGATAGACAGATAGATAGATTGATGGATAGATAGCGAATAGATCGATAGACAGAGAGATAGATAGATATATAGACAGATACACAGATAGATAGATAGATAGACAGACAGACAGACAGACAGACAGATAGATTGATAGACAGATAGATATCGTAGATAGATACTGTAGATAGATAGATACATAGATGGACAGCTATATAAAAAGATGGATAGACAGATAGATGATAGATAGATAGATAGATAGATAGATAGATAGATAGATAGATAGATAGATAGATAGATAGATGGATAGTTACTCACAGTAGTTGCAGGGCAGGCGTGTGAACAAAGCTCCCTCCTGTGATCTCATTGAATCCAGATTTGACAAAAGATCTAAACAAAGGCAGAAAAACACATTTAATTATAAAATCAGACTTTCCTTCTTTAATTGGGACTTTGCACAAAGCTTATCCCCTTAATTCACCATATCAAATGTCAAAGTAAAAGCATCTTATATGTTTAAATTCTTCACAAACATTTGCTGAAGTGATTAAAGACTGGATGCTCTGGAGTTGGGACAGAGTCCCAGAGCTTCTCCAACAATGCACCATGACAAATTCACACTGAGAGGAATACTCACAGCGACACGACGTCCGAGGGGAAAGCATGAGGCACGGATCGGACGTTCTCGCACAGGGCGTTATCTTTGGTGCAGGTACATCCAATGGGGCATCGGGGCTGCCTCACTCTGCGTCCCTCTGCGAGGAAGAGGCTGACAGCGGCGAGCCAAACCAGGAGCATCCATCCTCTGCCCGGGGGTCCCATCCCTGCAGTCCCTGCTCATGCAACTTTCCCCGGACCGATCCTCCTGCTGGCGGAGACGGAGTGTGTCGGTGTCCCGTCTGGAGGATGGAGGATGGGGGCTGGAGCTGCCGTGCTCGGATGAGAGTCTATGCGTCTTGCGTCCCAGCAGGACGGCGCGGGTCCAGCGGATTCGCTCTCAAATCCGGAACATGGAGGCAGAAAATGTTGAGATAAAACACTCAAACAGCGGATAAAACACGAGGAAGAGGCTCTAATTTCCTGCGCCTGTGAGACGGAACACAACAATAGCATGCGTAAAATCCCGGGACAGACTCGGAGATGGGGAGAAAGAGGAGGGAGAGGGGGGAGATAGAGGGGGGGAGGCCCTAAGGTGCGCTTTTTTAGCAGCCAGCTATTATTTATGCCCCTCTGAGCCGAGCAGGCTTAATGGGACAGCGCTATTCATGAGGCTGTATGCGAAAGCTGCACCTGCCCCGCTCATTCAGGCTCCTGCTCTGCTCCAGCATAATAATGACATTAAAGTGTGAGGATAAAAATAAACACCGATTCAGGGACACTGGGGTGTTCTTCCTGCTGCACATGACTCTTTAAATGCAAACCCTGATCCCAATGAAGTTAGGACACTGTGTAAAACATAAACAGAATACAATGATATGCAAATCCTGTTCGACCTATTTACTGTCAACTGAATAACAAAGAAAAGATTTTAATATTCAAACTGTTAAACTTCATTGTTTTGTTGCAAATATTCAGTCATTTTAAATCTGATGCCTGCAGCATGTTCCAAAAAAGCTGTGACAGGCATGTTTACAACTATATTACACAGTCTAGTCCCTGTTCAGTGGAGGCAGGCGTGGACTGCAGCAGGTCAGTCTAGTCCCTGTTCAGTGGAGGCAGGCGTGGACTGCAGCAGGTCAGTCTAGTCCCTGTTCAGTGGAGGCAGGTGTGGACTGCAGCAGGTCAGTCTAGTACCTGTTCAGTGGAGGCAGGCGTGGACTGCAGCAGGTCAGTCTAGTCTCTGCTGTTGTAACTGGAGCAGAATGTGTCTTCATGTCTCTTAAATAATCAGGACATCCCTGATGGCAGCATGTTGCTCCTAAACCTGTATGTACCTTTCAGCATTAATGGTGCCTTCACAGATGTGTAAGTTACCCATACCTTGGGCACTAATACACCCCCATACCATCACAGATGCTGGCTTTTGAACTTTGCTCCTATAACAGTCCGGATGGTTCTTTTCCTCTTTGGTCCGGAGGACACGACGACCACAGTTTCCAAAAACAATTGTAAATGTGGACTGGTCAGACCACAGAACACTTTTCCACTTTGCATCAGTCCATCTTAGATGAGCTCGGGCCCAGCGAAGCCGGCGGTGTTTCTGGGTGTTGTTGATAAATGGCTTTGGCTTTGAATAGTAGAGTTTTAACTTGCACTTACAGATGTAGACGAACTGTAGTTACTGACAGTGGTTTTCTGAAGTGTTCCAGAGCCCATGTGGTGATGTCCTTTACACAGTGATGCTGCAGGTCACAGGCATTCAGTGTTCATTTTCATGCTCCTTTAAAACCCAATCGTGACACTCACCTGTTCACCTGTCCAATGTTCCAAACATAAGCATTCCTCAACATTCCCAGTCTTTTGTTGCCCCTTTCCAAGGTTTTTTAAAAACTTGTTGCAGGCATTAAATTAAAAACAAGTAAATATAATTGTAAAAAAAAAAAAGAAGAATAGATCAGCTGTGTGCTTGTAAGTCGATCTTAACTTTTTATACACAGCGACTAAAAAAGCACAAGAAGTCTTCGTCTCCGGTTCTGTTTACCTCTCAATGACATTACCTGACTCCTCTAACGTGTGTCTGATGAGTGTGTTCACTTGTTTTTGTTTTACTGAAGCTATAAGACAAATGAAAAAATAAAACATTTATTTAAAAAAAAAAATTTAAACAATGAAAAAAAATTTTTTTATGATTCTTAAAGACATTTATGAATGTGCAGAAACATTTAAGAATACGCAAAAACATTTAACAATATTCAAAAACATTTAACAATATGCAAAAACATTTATGAATGTGCAAAACCATTAATGAATAAAAACATTTTTTGTGCATTTTAAATGTTTTTCGTATTTTAATGTAAAAACATTTAACAATATGCCATTTAACAATAAGTATTTACACACATTTCACGAAACACAAAAACGGTGTGGCTGCGTTGGAAGTTAACCAGAGAGAGGCAGGTGCCTCCGGAGCTCGGTGTAAAGTGACAGTAGCTCTATTAAGCCAAGCTCCTCTTCCATCCTGGAAAACGCTTGAATATTTGCGCTGGTTGTGCTGTAGCAGTTTTCCAGTGTAAACAGAAAACTATGTTAGCGTGTTCGCCGATGTGTTTCAGTTCAGCCAATCCAAGACAAGTAGCATGGACCAACCCTTCCGGTTTCTTGAAATGTATTTCATGATCCCTGAAATTTTTTGCAGATTGTAAAATGTTTTGCGTATTGTGAAATGTTAATGCATATTCAGAAATGTTTTTGCGCATTCTTAAATGTTTTTGCTTATTGTGAAATGTTTTTGCGCATTCTTAAATGTTTTTGCTTATTGTGAAATGTTTTTGCGCATTCATAAATGTTTTTGTGCATTTTTAAATGTTTTTTCGTATTCTTAAATGTTTTTGCGTATTCTTAAATGTTTTTGCACATTCATGGATGTTTTGCGTATTGTGAAATGTTTTTGCATATTCTTAAATGTTTTTGTGCATTGTTAAATGTTTTTGCGTATTTTGAACTGTTTATTCATAAATGTTTTTGCGTATTTTGAACTGTTTATTCATAAATGTTTTTGCTTAATGTGAAATGTTTTTGCGTATTCTTAAATGTTTTTGCATATTCTTAAATGTTTTTGTGCATTGTTAAATGTTTTTGCGTATTTTAAAATGTTTATTCATAAATGTTTTTGCATATTGTGAAATGTTTTGGTTATTGTGAAATGTTTTTGTGCATTCTTAAATGTTTTTGCGTATTGTAAAATGCTCTTGCGCATTCATAAATGTTTTGCGCATTGTAAAATGCTCTTGCGTATTCATAAATGTTTTTGCGCATTCTTAAATGTTTTTGCGTATTTCGAAATGTTTTTGCGTATTCTTAAATGTTTTTTGCACAAACTTTAATGTTTTTGCGTATTTTGAAATATTTTTGCGTATTCTCAAATGTTTTTGCGCATTCTTAAATGTTTTTGCGCATTCAGAAATGTTTTGGCGTATTTTGAAATGTTTATTCATAAGTGTTTTTGCATATTGTGGAATGTTTTGTGTATTGTGAAATGTTTTTGTGCATTCTTAAATGTTTTTGCGCATTCTTTAATGTTTTTGCACATTCTTAAATGTTTATTCGCATTGACCGACAGGGCCACTGTACAAAATACCCTCAGGGAATCATAAAGTTTACCTTCATCTTAAAGTTATCAGTTTGAATCTTTCTGTTAATACTTTTTGTATAAACAGTTTAAACTTTTCTTGTTTTGATCACATCCCTCGTAAAATGTTTATTTATTCATATTTAGTCGTGAAACATAGAGCCTCCTTTATTTACGCCCAGAAGTGGGACACTTAAGTTACCAGGAGGGCCAAATTCATTCATACTAACTGCCAGTGGGAGAAATTTGAACAGAAGGAAAATAATAGTTTACAATTGTTCCCTTTTTGAGTTTAACAAAGCAATGGTTAAACATTTTTATTCAGAAAAGATTTTACCAACTTTTATTTTGGGCAGGATTTCATTTGGTAACTTTTCACATTTTTGGATGGCACAAACGTTTGAGTAAATGTATTTTATTCTATACAAATTGACTTTTTTTTTTTAAACAAAAATGATATATTTGCTTTTGCTATTGAAAGAAAAGTGGAATAGTTGTAGTGTATTTGACTGAATATAGGTGAAAATAATTAGTAAATAACGGGTGGACAGTAACAAAGTAGATTTACTTGAGTACTATCTGTACTTTACTCGAGTATCATTATTATTTTTTAAACTTATGACTTTTACTCCACTTTCTTTGAAAAACAAATATTGTGCTTTTATGCCTACTACATTTCTATGAAGGGTGTCTTTACTTTTAGGTATAGCTTTATATAGTATAGTGGATAAAATCAATTTTCTCTTCTAAATGTGATTTCTTCATGTGGTGATGACGTACCTGTACCTCGTACACTACTCAGATCAGGCAGGTAAATAATGAGCTAACGTCGCTCAGATAATGATTCATCTTGGCAATAGCGATGCTACAGCAGATACAGATGACTTTTCTACACCAGAGCATCCATGGCCATGTCTGAAGTCTGTGTTTAAGATTGTAGAAAGTAAGAATGATTCATATTGTTAAAAAAATGAAAAATGGTTGTCCATTTGTCCAATCAATCGCGTCTCAGTAAGCAAATGTCTGTATTAGGTTTTGTAAGTTTATCTTGGCAACATTACAATAATGCTTTGACATTAAAATGAAAATGTACTTCTATTACTTAAGTATTTCCAAAAGCAGGTACTCCAGTACTTTAACTTGAGCAAAAAATTGACTGAACAACTTGCACTTGTATTGGAGTAATATCTGACCAGGAGTATCTACACTCTCACTAAAGTAATGGAGTTGAATACTTTGTCCACCACTAAATGGTCATATTCTGCTGTCATTCTTGATTTACTGTGTCCCAACTTCACTGTAAATTAGGTTTGTAAATAACAAATGGATGATAGATCGCATGTTTAATGTTAACTTAATAATTCACAGCTGCTGATGGAAGGAGCAGGATGGAGCAATGTGGCTAATTTTTGACCAATGGAATTTAATGTACAGTAAATCTAACATTTTGAAGCAGGTTTCATGGGCTTCTTTGGCTTTTGCATGAGAATTTGGCAACCCCTGCACAAACCTTTGCTATGATACAAACACGGGACAATGCAGACCAGGATTATGTGAATAATTCTCATTTTTGCATCATCAACAGGATGAAAATCTTGATTGCCTCAGGCTTCTTCTCCTACTTCAGTCCCTGTGTTGACTTCAGGGGTCGTGGAAAAGTCAGGAAAACACAGCTCCGTCTGTCTCCAGCCCGGTGAACTTTCAGCCCTGGCTGCTTCACATTTAACCTCAAAGGAAATTATCCAGAATTTCATCATTTACAACAAAACTCTCTTTGTTAGCGACAGTTCAGAGGAACAAATACGTCCTCATTGTACAGTAACTCAGGGGAAATGGATATTTAAGACACACATTTATCGCCCATTTCCCCCCAAATTACTTCCTAACACGTATCAGCCTTGTATTTCAAACACATTGACCAAAATATATGAAAAATCCGAAGAATAAGCATGGAAAATTATACAAATTTGGAAAATGTGACTGATAACACACTTAAAATAATTATTAATGAGGCGTTACCGACCCAACTTACCCCGTAAAACATCTTGACAAATAAAGTCGACTTAAACAAACCAAAACTGATCATAAATCTCATAAAAACGTCGACTTTTCATGTAAATTAGACATATTTACATACTGTCCAGCAGCGACGCTCGTCCAACGTCATTTTCCCGCGGTTTGCAGCACTACGTCATCATTCGGCGACACGCTCTTGATTTGTAAACACTGGACGTTAGCTGACCTACAGAGGGAAAAACATGGAAAATCTAGTCAAGGTATCGTTTATCTTTTAAATATTTATCATGTTTGATGTACAACAGGTTGAGGTGATACTTAGCGGTTCATTTAGCGATGTAGCTCGAAGAACATTAGCATTACTGGGCTCTCTGTTCAGTAAAGTCGCTGTTTTGTGGACAAATTTAATTTTGCTCAATAATGCTGAAAAATCCTCTGAAAATCTTCCTTGTGTTAGTGCTTGTGTCTCCAAAAGCTCTAAATTTACGAGCAAATTCGCTGTATTAAGCTATAAATAGTAATAAACTGTGTAAAACAATTCCGGTGTCATGGTTCATAAGGTGACCGTGTTGACCGAAGACCCGGTGCGTCGTGGGCTTGCGTTGCTACTTGTCCTCGTGAATGTTTGTAGATTTTTTTTGTTATTATGAAAATGTCGGACACTTTAGAGGACGATGGGGTTTCACCTTGTTGTGTATTTACAACAACAGCCTCAGTGTTCTTGTAAAGGTCTCCAGTTAACACGGTCACTTGTTTGACTGTAACACTGGAGCCTGAAGTGATCATCAACGTCTTGCTCTAAGAATCCTGAGAAGCTTGATCTATCAGCCAGGCAGCCCTAATGTACCTGAAAACTCTATATAGAATTACTTAGACTGGGAATTTTCTTATTCTATTCAAGCCAGTAGGTGGACTCATTCTTTAGGTCATTTAAAACCTTAATAAAATTTAATTTTGCATTTAAAAGTTGGTGCAGCCTGCCACTTAAAAGCTCAAGAGAACTGGAACAAGTGGGAACATGTTTAAAATCAGATTGTTAATATAGTTAATGTTAATATTGTAAATTGCTTGACCTTGTTTACAGTCTCACTTTTACTTGTCTCATTCATTTTCCTTCATAAAGAAGTCGATATAATTAAATACACTACTTGCTTAATTTTTCATGCTCTTATCTATTTTCTTGTTATTGCTTGAATTTCCTACTGCTATGCTGTGAATATTATTAATTTGAAGGTATAACTGCAATTAAAAAGACTCCCCAAAAAACTGATTAAAACCAAATCCACCACAAATAAAATTGTGGGAAAAAATCCCTAAAAGAAGTAAATAACATTGAGAGTTACACACAGGAAAAGAAACCTCACAACACTTTTCGAAAAAGATGAACTAATGCAACCATAAAAATACTTGAAAATATGAGTTGGAAGGAAGAAATAGGTAAAAGCTCCAGAAAAATATCAAGTAAAAGATTTGTGTTGCCAGTACTGTTTTATGTCTGTTTGTTTTTGATTTTATTGGCTCGTCTTCTTTGTCTCAAATGCTTTTTTTCTGTTTTTGACGAATTACCTAGGGTGTGGATTTGTACCAGCGTATAACTTGTGCAAAATACTTTCTGTTCGTTCACTTTTATTTGTGCATGCTCCCTTCTTCATTCATTATACAAAAAAGTATGGTGTACATATAATTTCAATGCCATTGTTGCATATATTATAGAGCTAACCTTTGCGGTCACCATAGGCAACCACAGCTCCTCTACTGCTGCCGTTGCTTATGGTGTACCGCAGGGTTCAGTTTTAGGTCCAATTTTATTTTCTATTTACATGCTGCCCCTTGGCCAACTAATTCAGCACCACCAAGTCTCCTACCACTGCTACGCAGACGACACACAGATATACCTTCCTCTGAGACCTGAGGACCCACAGGGCCTAGCTGCTGTCATGGACTGTCTCAGGGACATCAACAGTTGGACGGCAGAAAACTTTCTTCAGTTAAATAATTCAAAATTCGAAATAATCCTCTGTACCATTCAAAACTCCCCCTCATACAGTCTTGCCTTGGTCCACTATCAGTAAACATCACCCCCTCTGCCAGAAATTTAGGAGTCATTTTCGATTCGGACCTCACCTTCTCCACCCACATCAATAAAACCATCCAGTCCTGTTTCTTTCATTTACGATCCATTTCAAAAATAAAACACATACTCACCCCTCCAGACCTCCAAAAAGTCACCCATTCATTTATTTTCTCCAGGCTCGACTATTGCAATTCCCTCCTCACTGGTTTAAATAAAAAATCTCCTCCTCGCCTCCAACTGGTCCAGAATGCAGCAGCTAGGCTTTTAACTGGTTTTAACAGACGGCATCACATTACTCCAGTTTTAGCCTCCCTCCACTGGCTTCCTGTGAGTTTTAGAATTGATTTTAAGATTTTACTGATTACTTTTAAAGCAATCATGGGGCTGGCCCCCAGTTATTTATCGGAGCTTTTAACACCATATGTGCCTGCCCGCAGCCTTAGATCCTCTGGTGAAGGCCTGCTGGTCGTTCCAAAGTCGAGACTCCAAACTAAGGGTGATAGAGCTTTCTCCATCCGAGCTCCTCGACTTTGGAACAACCCGCCGGAGGAGATAAGGCATGCGGAGTCTGTTGCTTCTTTTAAGTCGCTTTTAAAGACTCACTTTTACAGACTTGCTTTTATGTGATGCCGTCTATTACTGTCTTTTACTTTCTCTTACTGTCTATTAATGTCTTTTATCTTATTTTGTTTTACTGTTTGTTGTTCTTTACCTTCTTTTGCTCCTTTTTGTTAATTTATTAATACTTTTATGTGCTATTAATCATGATTTTAACTTTTTAATGGTTCACCTTTTTAAACTTTTTTATAGATAATTTTTTAGACCTTTCTAATTGTCTTATCTCGTGCTCATGTTTATTTCTGTATTTTATCATCGCCACTTATTTTTTATTTTGTAATTTTATCATCATTGTTCATTTCATCTTTTTATATTTTCTGACCTGATTTCTGCTTTCATCCCCTTTTTTATTGCGTTTCCTATTCTTGCTGATTTTATGCTTTTATGTTTGGTCCTCATGGTCTCTTTTTATGCTGCATGGTTCTTGTATTGTCTGGGTTCCTATAAAGTACTATAAATTATGGAAAGGACCTTTTCACCTCATGTCTTTTTACATTGTGTTTCTCTCTTAGTCTTGATTTAAGCTTTGCTTTTTGTTTTTACTTCATTGTGCTCATTGTTTGTTTGTGTTTTATTATTTTGTGCTGAATGCTTGTCAAAGCACTTTGTAAACTATGTTTTTAAAAGTGCTATACAAATAAAATTATTATTATAAATTATTATTATATTGGCGTATTTTAAGTTTATTCTCTGTTTATACTCTCAAAACTGTCAAAAAAGAAGGTACAAAAATGTTAATAAACAATAAATATGGAAGAGAAAATGTGTTATATATGAGACTGATGGGGGAAGTAAGTCAATTAATCATAGAAATTGCTATGTTGAAATTGATATTAGATATAGATATAATATTTGTAAAGATATTTGTGAAATCATATTTATAAGGATGTTTATATAGTATGTGTATATTATGTCTATATTGATACATATATGTATATATCAATTTTTTTTAATGTATTTTTATAAACATATTTACATGGACTTTTGTTTTGTAGTGTACATATGTGTTATATATTTACATAGATGTTATAGCAGAATATATTTTTAAATGTATATCTTATGTAAACAGCAATCAGAGGACGGACTTTTGAAAGTATTGACTTTTTCATACTCCTTTTCAAATGTATATAAATACTTCATTCCCTTTTTTCTTTGTAAGTGATTGGTATTTCTCTTTTTTTTATTTCTTTATGCACATGTTCTACATAAATTCAATTTCAGTTCAAAACTGAGTTTGGGGCACCACAGGTAAAGGTAGGGGTGGATGAAGTGTGATTACAGATGGTGGCTGCAAAGGTTCCATGTTTAAGACTGAAGCAGTTTGTTAATCAGTTAATTGAGTTAAGACCTAATTTACGTTGCAAAGCAGCTGGATCCACCTGATCCATGCATGTGGACCTCTAACACCTCATACACGTGTAGCTACTTAAATATTCCTGGACACCATGAATCATCTATTTGTCTTTTTAGTGTGTTTGAGCATCTTGTTTGGTAACTAAACCCCACCTTGTGTGTTTTCTCAGGTCCATGGAGGAGGCGGTTATGACTCTGACTTCAGTGATGAAGGAGAAGGAGAGTCTTCAGAGAGAGGAGTCAAAAGGTAAAAATGTGTGTTATGATACTGATAGGTCCAAACAGACAGTGTAGAGCCGGGCAGTAAATCCACCTCACAGTGAATACAACACGTGTTTAATGGATGTTATCAGGCTTCAGAAGATACTAAAGTGATTTACAGACTGATAAGATCCTGAAGCACTTGCTAAAGAGTCTTTGTTAAACCGATATGAGAGTGAAATGCTTTTAGACACTGGCTTGATTTAAGGTGTGGCATATAAAGTAACTGCCAGACAAGACAATCTGTCTAAAATTATTTGTTTAAATTAAGAATTATGACTCGAATTTATCTGATTTATTTGTTCAAATTTAGAAAATGGTAGTAGGGGAAATTTCCTTTTGTTGTTTAGCCCAAAAAGCTATTAAAGCTTAATTAAATTGGTTTGAATCACAGTAGTAGCTCGATCAGGTGTGGTCATTTTCATCACTGATTTAAAAAAAAATGTTACTCAGATTTTTATGTATACAGTATATCTGTAGTGGCTTCAAGCTTAAAAAAATACTGCTGAGTCGGTCTTACACACACAGTCCAAACAAAAGCAGCCATGGATCCAGCATCATTTCCAAGGTTTATTTGCCAAAAAAAGGATTTACAATCATCACTTCACATATTGAAGTAAATGAAAAAGTTACTATGTTCAGTGTCAACAAACTTTTCTGCTCCCACTCTCAATCGTCCAGCGAGCTGTCAATAATCTCATTAAATTACCTGAAGCAGCAGCGACTCGGGTACATAGGGATGGGCAGAACAGTGAAAATTAACTCTGTCAATTTGTCATTATAAACAAACAAAAATTCATTCAGTCCTTTTACTTTTTACAAATTAATCCAAATAAATGCCAACTAAAATATTAACAATTAGGCAGGCAAGAACATTCATTTCATTCATCAAATGTGCACTTGTTTTTTTTAGTTACTGTCTAGTTTTCGTCAGGGGAGAAAAGGTTGTTGACGAAAACTATGATGAAAATAGTCAACAAAATTAAAAATGCTCTAGGCTTGTGTTGAGTCACAGACATCTTATTTCAAGATTGAAATGTCAAAAAGCCTGATTAATTTCTAATAACTAAAATATGTGCCTACGAAAAGGCTAAGTGTTACTTTAAAGGTGTCTTAAAAATGAGTTGCAGTGTCCAATGAAGTTACTGTTTTGATAAACTTGATAGAAATATACATAAAAAAGCATTAACTGGGTTTATAGGTGGAGTTTAAGTAAGTGTTAATAATTCTGATCAAGGTTTAAGCAGGGGTTTAACTAAGTTTATTGTTTTCATCCTTCTAAGACTTGGTTTTTGAAAAGATTTTTGGCATTTAGGCAGATTTAAATGTGGTATTGCCCTGGGTTATAATGTTTTTTTCTGTGTAAGATGTGTTTTTTGGTAAAACATAAAAATTAACTGTGTTTTAACGCATTTGTTTGGTTTTAATTAGTTTTGACAACGTTATAAATCGGTTGACTAGTTGTAATTTTAAGTTTTGTTGTGTCTTAGCAAGGTTTTTATCAAGGTGTAGTAGCCTTTTTTGTGATTTTTGACTAATTTTTTGTCCATGTGCACTTGTTTTTTTAGTTGTCTAGTTTTCCTCAAGGGATAAAGGTAGTTGATGAAGCCCAAGTAATTTCTAATAACTATAAATGTGTGTGTTTCTTTAACTGTGTCTTAAAAATGAGCTGCAGTGTCCAAAAATGTTTTTACCTTAATAGAAATATCCATAAAATAAGCATTAAGTGGGTTTATAAGTGGAATTTATTAATTTTAAGTAGTTCTGTTCTAGGTTTAAGCAGGGGCTTAACACAGTTTTTTTTTTTTTCGTCCTGTTTGGACCTGGTTTTTGAAAAGGTTTTGGCATTTAGGCAGATTTAAATGTGGTTTTGATTTGAGTTAAAGTTTAGTTGTGTCTTAACGAGGTTTTCATCAAGGTTTAGTTGCTTTTTTTTCACTAATTTTTGTCCATGTGTACTCGTTTTTATAGGCCAAGTTTTTCTTTAACAGTGTCTAAAAAATGAGCTGCAGTGTCCAAAAATGTTATTATGAACTTAATAGAAATATCCATAAAATAAGCATTGAGTGGGTTTATGTTGGAATTAAGTAAGTTTAAATAGTCCTAATCTAGGTTTAAACAGGGGTAAACAAAGTTCTTTGTTCAGACTTTTTAAAAAAAAAAGTTTTTTAGCATTAAGGCAGATTTAAAAGTGGTATTCACCCAGGTTATGATGTTCTTTCAGCGTAAGATGTTGTTTTTTTTGGTTAAACATGAAAGTTTAACTGGGGTTTTAACACATTTGATTGGTTTTAATTAGTTTTGAACAAGTTAAAAATCCACTGACCAGTTGTAATTTTAAGTTTAGTTGGGTGTTTTTTCAAGGTTTAGTTGCTTTTTTTGTAATTTTTTCACTTTTGTCCATGTGCACTTCTTTTTGTAGTTACTGTCTAGTTTTTGTCAGAGGAAAAAAAGTTGTTGACAAAAACTATGACGAAAATAATTAGTCAACAAAATGAACACCACACTAGACTTGTGTTGAGTTACAAACATCATAGTTCAAGATTGAAAAACAAGTCAAAAAGCCTGAACAATTTCTCATAACTAAAAATGTGTGCCTAAGAAGAGGCCAAGTGTTTCTTTAACAGTGTCTGAAAATGAGCTGCACTGTCCAAAATGTTATTGTAAACTTAATAGAAATATCCATAAATAATCATTAAGTGGGTTTATTAGTGGAATTAATTAAGTTTAAATAGTTCTGTTCTAGGTTTAACCAGGGGTTTACCTAAGTTTATTTTTTTCGTCCTGTTTAGACTTGGTTTTTGAAAGGTTTTTGGCATTTAGGCAGATTTAAATGTAGTTTTGACCCAGGCTATTGTCTTTTCTTTTTTATTGTAAGATGTTGTTTTTTTGGTTAAGCATGAAAGTTTAACTGGGATTGAACGCATTTGATGGGTTTAATTAGTTTTGACAAAGATAAAAAGCCAGTTTATTGTGTCTTAACTAGGTTTTTGTCAAGGTTTAGTTGCTTTTTTTGCAATTTTGACTAATTTTTGTCCATTTGCACTTGTTTTTTAGTTACTGTCTAGTTTATGTCAGGTGAAAAGATGTCGTTGATGGAAACTATGAAAAAATAATTAGTCAACAATCGTTTTTGCTCTCCTCACAGGAAACGTGAGGAGGAGATCTTGCAGAAGCCTTTCCAGAAAGGTCGGCACTCACAGGTGGCCCATCGCAGTTTACACTCTAATGAGGTGGACAGGTATTTCCCTCCTGTGATTGACCCTCGACTCCTTGATTCATGTTTTCTGTCGATAACGCTGCACAAACTCCCCTCTCACCTCATCCATTTCAGCTCTGTGTGTTCTACCTGCCTGAGCTGCAGTTAATGTCATCTCTGATAACAAACGAGCGCTGCAGACGGGGGGGAAATGAATTCATTCAATCACATTAAACACAATTTGCAGTTTGTGCTCCTATGATGTACGACACAATTAAAATTAGAGGCATCCAATTTTAATTCCTTGTTGAGGAAGTCCTCACTTACCCATTAATTTAATCTGTTTTCTCCAATTTTCTCACATTACCTCACAGAGATGATTTGTGTTTTATGGATTTATGGCTCCAATAAACCAAATGAGAGCATCACTCTCTGCGTTAGGATGGGAAGGCCCCCGTCATCACATTGTTCTTGCATTTTGCTCCATTTGTTAGAAGTTTTTAGAAGTTTGAATGGACGAGGAAGCTCAAACAGAGACTAAAGGCTTCTTTATTCTTTTTTGATGAAGTGGCAAATTAATTAAAATGCAACCACACATCATCTTCATGGAGTTTAGTTCTGCTTTAGACTTTAAAAGACAGAATAAACTCCTGATGTCCAACACTCAGAATCATCCACTCTGATTTATTTTATTATTCAGCTTTAACTCTGTCTACACTTATGATTAATGAATAAAGGGGCATTTAAATCAGACGCAGCAGGTGTCACTAAAGACTAACCTGTTCTGAAAAATAATAAAACATTTAAGTATCAGTGACTGAGCTGAACTATATTAAGAAATATAAATATTGAAGCAGAACAACCAAAGATGCTTGCTGTCAGTCCAGAAAAATGAAGTACAGGACAGAAATACAGTGACCTAATTTATCTTTTCTTATTTCTGCAAGTTTTTATATCTACAAGTGATCAGTAATATGAGCTGCTAATTCAAAAATAAGTAGTATAAATGGGTGAATTGATGAAAACAAACAAAAAAAAACATTAAAAAATAATGTTTTTTTTATAAAGCCATATTAAATAATTGAGTATATACTAAGAAACTATGGTAAAAAATATGAATATAATCTTAAAAATACATAATTGAACAAAAATGAAATAAAAAATAAGTAAAATACAACATAAACATAAAATCACAAAATAAAATTAAATGTTATATTAAATGGTTAAGTATATGAGATGAGAGAAAAATAGTTAAAATGGTACAAAAGTATTTATAGAGAATTAAGTAATCAATAATTTTTTTTAAATAAATCCAATAGAATAAAATAATTAAGTACAGAGAAGAAATAAAAAGAAAAAAGTTTTAGAAAATAAAGTAATATTTTTATTAATTGAATAGACCCATAAATAAATTAAAATAAAATCATAAATAAATACAATCAATAAAATACAGTTTTGAAAAAGAAGATAAATTAAAATCAGATATATAGATAATGAAAAAGGAAGTTTTTTTTAATATAACCATATTAAATAATTCAGTAAATATGAAGAAAATATGGGGAAAGTACGTAAATATCAAAATAAATCCATAATTACACAAAAATTAAATAAGAAGTAAGCAAACTAGAACATAAGCATAAATTCACAAAGTAAAATTTAATGTTATATTAAATGATTAAGTATATAAGATGGGAGAAAATTAGTTAAAGTGGTACAAACATATTTGTAGAGAGTTAAGTAAGCAATAATTTTTTAAAAAATAACTCCAATAGAACAAAATAATAAAGTACAGAGAAGAAATAAAAAGAAAAGTTTTAGAAAATAAAATAATATTTTTATTAATCAAAACATGGTTTTGAAAAACAAGATAAAATAAAATCATGATAACACAAAATTAAATAAGAAATATATTCAAAGAGACGTGGCAAAATGGTCAACACAAACAATGGATTTTAGTTCAAGAATAGAGGTGGTTAAAATGAATCTCTTGCCTCGGTTGCTATATCTTTTCCTCTCGCTTCCAGTTAAAGTACCAGACTCACAATTCATAGCATGGGACAAGCTAATATCCAGGTTCATCTGGGCGGGGACCAGGCCGAGGATAAGATTCAAGACCCTCCAGATAAATAAAGAAAATGGTGGACTGGCGTTGCCCAGCCTTAGGGAGTATTACTATGCAGCGCAGTTAAGATATATAGTATATTGGTGCTCTCCGAGTTATCAAGCCAGATGGAAGGTCATTGAGATGGACCTGGATCAGGCCCCTCCACAGTCTAGATTAAGTAGAAAAGAACAGATGGACTTTCAGTGTGAAAACTCAATTATGAGAGAAACATTTAAAACATGGTATGATGTGGTTAAAAAATATAACCTAAGAGGAGATAGTAAGCTGCTGGTATGGCCATCTCACACCTCCAAGTTCAGACCAGGAGCGTTAGATAACACCTTTGAAAAGTGGAGAGACAAAGGAATGACAGCCATATGTACATTTGTAGATAAGCAAAATTTTAAATCATTTAGCCAGTTAAAAGATGAGTTTGGATTAGAAAATAGAGATTTATACAGATACCTTCAACTAAGACACTTTTATGAGACAGAAATTAAGAAGGACATCTCAGTGGAAGGGAATGATGTGATTGAGGTGTTAACAGGTGCATATAAGCAAACTCCTCTAAGAATAGTCTCTAAACTATACAGAGGGTTATTAAAGCAACAGGGAAGAAACACAATGTATATAAAAATGAAATGGGAAAAGGAATTTAACATTGAGTTGTCTGAGAGTGATTGGCAGTCCATGCTCAAGACCCAACATACATCAACTAGCTCTAAAAGATGGAGGGAGTTTGGATGGAAAAATTTAACACGTTTTTTTATCACACCAAAAATTAAAAATAAACAATTAGGTCAACAACAATACTGTTGGAGACAATGTGGGCAACTGAATGCCAACCACTCTCATATATTTTGGTCATGTTTGAAAATACAGATATTTTGGGATGTAGTTTTGAGAGTTATGGGTGAAATTTTTGGATATAGTATCCCTAATGATCCCCGGTTTATATATCTAGGACTGATACCAGACAATGTGATATGTAAAGAAGATAAATACCTGTTTAAGATCTTATCTCTTGCGGCTAAGAAGGCCATTACAAGAGCCTGGCTGAGTTCTGAGCCACCTGGACTGAATCACTGGCTGGACATTGTGGAAGAAATCCGATCAATGGAACAAATGACCTACAAGCTACGAATTAAAACAGAACTTTACACCGCAAGATGGTCAAAGTGGCATCTTTATGTGACAGAGTAGTGTTTGTCCCCCTTGCATTACTTGTATTTTTGTTCTTGAGTTTTTGTTTTTGTCTTCATTAAAAGGAAAAAATAAAGTTTAAAAAAAAAAAAAAATTAAATAAGAAATAGTTAGACTACAACATAAACACAAATTCACAAAATAAAATAAAATATATTAAATGATTAAGTACATAAGATGGGAGAAAAATAGATGAAGTGGTACAAAAATATTTATTGAGAATTAAGTGAGCAATAAAACATAAAAAAAAAATTCTAATAGAATTAAACAATTAAATACAACAGATGAATAAAAAGAAACAAGTTTGAGAAAATACATTTATTTTTATTAATTTCATAGACCCATTCATAAATTTAATTTAAATCATAAATGAATACAATAAACAAAATATTGTTTTAAAAAACAAGATAAAATAAATCAGGTATATCGATAATAATAAAGGAAGTGTTTTTAAAATAGATCCCTGTGTTTTGTCTGCTCCTGGATGCTGTTCGTTTGATATAAACTCAACAAAAATATAAGTGCAAAAACTCAAAAGGTTAAATTTAAATGCTCTTTTCCTTAAGGTGTGCAAACATAGTATTTATCTGTGTACAGATTTCAATGCTTTTGTACATTTTGTACATTTATATTTTATGCATCACTCTGGTTAAACACAGTTACTGATCACTAACAGTTTTATAGCAGTAAATGAAGAGCTCTGCCCAAACTCTGTGTGCTGAAATAAAAAGATGAAGCAGTCACTGGAGTGCTTTCCTGTATTTCATATTTGTTAATTGATGCTGCAGTGTTACATTCCCCTGGGATATAAGTGTAATTTTTATCTTTTCCCATTTCCCTCATTCTTCCACTTCACACTTCAGCCTCTTTGTCTCTGCTCTGCCTCTTGAGTCTCTTGCCATCTCTGCTCTGTGGTTGCACAAAATGTCCTGGAAAGGTTTAAAAATAATCAGAACGTTGCAGATGATTTCCTCGACTGTATCAGGTATTTATATTTGTCTTTTTTTTTCTTTTCAGAGAGGAGGCGAGGGCCAGGAGAGCACACCTGATATCACTGAATGCTGTATCCTTCATATAAAAGAACACAGGATATCAAAAAATAAAAAACAATTAGCACATATTACATTTATTTATATACCTTAATAAATTTAAATAATAAAAATAAAAGAAAAAATATGGCTACTGACTGGCTGTTACTGCTCCTCCTGTTAGTGAGGAGGTAGTTTTGTGTTTTCTTCCTCTCTTCTGGTTGACCAGCTAACAAACTAACCATCAGAGAAATGTGAGCTCACTGCTGCATGATGTTCCCTTTTTAATGTGTATTTTAGCCCGAGAGCTTCTGGTGATATCCAAGGGCAGACAGCATCACAGCTTCTGCTTTACATTTCTACTGTTTTAATTGAAACTGAATTAAACAAGCACGAGCTAAGTGAGGTTATGCAGTGATCAAACTGATCCTAAAAAGTCCAAAAGTTCTCCAGTTTAACTAAACTCGAGGTAGGGCTTAGAAATATATCGATTAATTTTCGTTATTCTCTGCAGATTTCATTCAATAAATCAATCAAACTTTATTTACAAAGCACTTTTCATATATAAAATGTAGCACAAAGTACAAAAGCAGATAAGAGTCAGGGGGAAAATAATAATTAAATACTACAATAAAACAAAATAAAATAATAAAAAATACCAAACCCAGCCCACATTCAACAACAAAGGACTGAGGAAAGAATCTTGAATTAAAAAAAAAGGAAACTGGAGCTAGGACTAAATGGATAAAACCATGATAGGATACATCGTCATACAGAACAGAAAATACAGTGATTTAATTTATCTTTTCTTATTTCTGCAAGTTTTTATTTGTACAAGTGCGATGGGACATGAATCAATAAACTAATGAAAGAAAAAAGTATAGAAGTAAAATGATGAAATATATCTTCACACACACATCAACATACTCACATATATGCTTATAATTGTACACCACAAAAAAAGAAATAATAAAAATGGGTGAATTAATGAAAATCTTAAAAAAAAAAACATTAAAAAATCATGTTTTTTTCAATTTAACCATATTAAATAATTGAGTAAATACTAAGAAACTATAAGACAAAATATGGAAATAATTAATCAAAATAAATACATAATTATACAGAAATGAAATAAGAAATAAGCAAACTACAAAATAAATATAAATTAACAAAGTAAAGTTAAATGTTGTATTAAATTATTAAGTATAACAGATGGGAGAAAAATAGTTTAAAAATGTACACAAATATTTCTAGAGATTTAAGTAAGCCATAAAACATTTTTAAGTAGTTCAAATAGAATAAAATGATTAAGTATATTTTATTAGAAAAGGAAAGATGATAGGTTAGGGGTTAAAGAAAGTTTAGGCAGAAGGATCTAGAGCAGCCAAAGAGAGTCGAAGCTCAGCTTTAACATGTTTTCACAGATGTTTTATGGCAGGATGTTTTTAAGGAGCCATTGTATCAACAGTCTTTGCAAACTTTAAAAAAAGACCCTTAACATTTGTCTCCAGTTTGAACGACACAAGAAGTTTGTGGCCGACTACATCCTCTATTATGGAGGGAAGTTGGAGGACTTCAGGCGGTCGGGGTGAGCTCTGAATCAGATTATTAAGATTATAATCAACCCTGACTCTGAATTTATATAGACAGTTTGTGAACGATGTGTTCTGAATCCTCAGAGCGAATGACAAAACAGACATGGACGTCCTGCGGCAGAATCACCGCTTCCTGTGGCGGGACGAGGATGAGGACGACATGACGTGGTACGGCCAACATGATGTTTTTTAATTCGAAATTATTCATTCATTCATTTCTATACCCGGCTATCCCTTTCGGGGTTGCGGGGGGCTGGAGCCTATGCCAGCTATCATCGGGCGAGAGGCGGGGTACACCTTGAACCGGTCGCCAGGGCCACATAGAGAGACAGACAACCATTCACACTCACACTCATTCCTAAGGACAATTTAGAGTCACTAATTAACCTAATGAGCATGTTTTTGGTCTGTGGGAGGAAGCCGGAGTGCCCGGAGAGAACCCACGCATGCACGGGAAGAACATGCAAACTTCACACAGAAAGGCCCTCCAGACCCAGGAATCGAACCAGGAACCTTCTTGCTGTGAGGTTCTAATATAAGTCTAACAATACTATGTATACAGCTGATCTAGAGCGACACACCCCAGTCAGAAGTGACAATAAATGGATTATTACAGGAGCTAATGCTGCGTTCCAGGCAACACGTAACTCGTGTTTTTCCCACCTGTAACTCGTGAAAGTGCACTGGAACGGCAGTCAAACTCGTAAATTCCGACCCGTGAAGTCATAGATCGATGTACTCTGAGTTTCGACTTGTGACGTCACATCACTGCATAAACAATATGGCAGCCTCTAAATAATGACAAACACTGTAAAGTAAAAGCTTCTGTTTCACTCAAATGAGTTAGTTTATAAAGCATAAATCTTAGAATGCCTGCCATGTTGATAAATTTACATCCCAGAATTCCTTGCGCTCAAACCGAAGTCGTAATTTGCCTGAAACACTTTCAGGTTGGAACTCGGAGATTTCAACTGGGAAATTTTTTAGTTACGGGTCACCTGGAACGCAGCATAAATAACTGTTCACACTGGGGGCATCCATCTTCGATTGTCAACAGGGAGGTGGCGAGGTTTCACCAAGCTCCCAGTAGGAAATTCAGACCTCGAGGAGTGTTCGAGTTGCAGTTTCCTACGCGGAAATTCCGACTTCCGACTACAGTTACCATAATGGTGCGTTCCAATTATTCAAGGCCTGGGGTGAGAGAGTAGGAGAGGACAAGATGTACCAAGCTTCCAAATCGTAGACCATAGCTTTAAGATGAGTTTTATAGCATCAAAGTAGGTTATCTATAAATGCTATTCCTTAGCCTTGCGGTCGGGTCGGACAGGGCTGGACTGGCCTGGATACTCAACTTCAGGAACAAGACAATTAAAACTAGAGCAAATTTATATTATTCAGACACGTCTTAGAGCACCGGGCTGTAAGTAGAGATATATAGCCGGCTACAAAACTACAATACTAAGTTTTCCAAAAACTGCTTGTTGTCACACATCAAAAACTACCGCTACGTAACTATAAAGAGATACATTACCTCGTGGCTTTGCATCCTGTAAGTTGTTGAAAAAAGAAGTTGTAAAGCAATGCAGAGTTCTGAGGAAGGTCCGAGCTGCATTCATTAGCATCACAACAAACACACACTTTGGCTTGCACACATCTTTACGACAGTCGCCGCGCGTGCTCATGGGTAGCAGAGTCTTTATGTCGCCAGAAACAGATTCTCCTCATAGCACCTTTAAGATGAGAATTAAGCAGCCACTTACATAGGAATTAAGTTTTATTTGAAATTATCATTTTCATTCAGAGTTATTCAGAGTTGTTTTTACATAGTCATTATAAATCTTCCTAACCCTTTCACTCCCAGCTCGACGGTTAGGCAGAGGTCATAAATTCAGGAATATTAAATATGTTAAATAAACTTAACATGTCATTGTTTGTTTCTGTCAGTGTTCTATTATACAGAAAAACTGCAAACAAACCAAAGAAATTGATACTTTATTTGTGGGATTTATAGGTTTTAAAGCTGAAAGCTGCTATTATTATTACCATTATAATTATTTAAAACACTTAACCATGTATTTATTTGATGACATACACACATATAAAGTCTGTTAATCATTAAAAACATTTTTGTGTTGGTCAAAATCAGTATAATCTATTTTTAGTTATTTCTGATTTTTTTCTCAGACATTTATACCTTTTATATACCTTAATAGATTTTGTTCCAAATATTTGTGCATTTTTATGTCATCACACAATCAACTATTGGCTTTTAAAACCTTTCAATCCCTGTTTTTTTATTTGTTTGTGGTTCTCTGTTCCCTGAAGTGTTGCTGGACCAAATAATTATTTGATGTGTTCAGTTTTTTAAAATCTCAAATCCTCCTAAATTTAATGATGACCTCTGCCAAACAGTTAAGCTGGTAGTTAAAGGGTTACAGAAATTAAGTTTTATTCTGAATTAAAGAGGAATTAAAGTTCTCATGTAAACAACAGATTAATCCTCCTGTTTCATTTGATCTGCCTCGCTCTTTCAGGGAGAAGGAACTCGCCAAGAAGTATTACGACAAGCTGTTTAAGGAGTACTGCATCGCCGACCTCAGCAGATACAAGGAGAACAAGGTGGGATGGATGTAGCGGAGGTGGGCGTGCGGGAAATGTCAGAGCGTCTGATGGCATGTGCAGCAGCAGGTGGCTCTTGTCACCTGTGGAGAATGAGGCAGCTCAGTATTTAGATGTTATTCCATCACATGAAACAAGGAGACAGCAAATCATAATGTAATAATTTACTGATAATATAAAAGGCTCATTCTACAGAAACCTGCATTTTTTCTGTCCCGAGCCTTAAGAGATATATTACTCCTGAAGAAAACAGTTTGTGTTAGATTTTTTAAAAAGTATTTTATTTAAAAAACATATTATTTCAGCTATCCCACTATTTGGAGCCATCAGCTTGGTAATATTTGCTTTGTAATCAATTATTTAGAACCCCAACCACAACAAAAGTGCTCGTCCCCACAGTCATTGATGGAGAGAAAGTGCTGTATTTGAGTTTAAAAATATGTTTTTCTAAAAAAAATCAACTATCAAGTATATTATATAAATTACATTTTAAAACAAAATGCCAAATAAGTATTACAAAATATATTTAAAAGTAGTCGTCCCCTGCAGTCATGTCACTGGTGTTACCATGTGACAAAAGTCTTTTATTTTGGAAAAAGAAATCACTCTGATGACATCACTTGACTTCCTTTGACCTCTTTCTTGAAGATCTATGAAGAGGGACCCTGGTAAGAACATTGTCCTTTTCAGTTTTCAGAAATATTAACATTTATCTCATGATTTCATATGAAGCTTTTAGTTGACATCACTGGTGTTACCAACTTTATTGGCAGGGAATTGCAAACAAACAAACAAATAAAAATGTATTTAGAAGACATAATTTAGTGAATAGATCAGATTAGTAACATGCTGTGTCATGCTCTGCAGCAGCCATTTTGTTAAAGGGCATTTTTTGTGAAACTGTCACTGGTGTTACCTTTCTTATGGGTAACAATCAGGAACACCAGTGACAATCAGATGTGTGGATACACTTTATTAAATGGTGTTTTGTGATAAATGTACCAAAAAAAAAAAAAAAAAACTCATTAAGCTTCCATTTATGTGTATTCATAAAGTCAATGACATATGTAACAATGCAGTTGTAGGTTAAATGTTAAAAAAATAAATAAAACAAAAGACATTTTGCCATCCCAAAAATCCACATTTCTGTAGAATGACCCAATAACGCCTGATAGTGTAACAAAATTTACACTTAATCAAAAATGTAATGAAACTTGTTAATGTGATAACTTAACCAATCATGTGCTAAAATATCCTGACTGGTACTGTAATATCTTTTGGCAATTTAGGGATTTTTTAGTATATTATGAGATTAACCTGTAAAAGACAGTCAGCTCTTTGACCGGAAGTTCAGCGATAAATTCCCAATCGTGTCATCAGGTGTTTCAATACCAGTTAAAATGTTAATATAATGATACCATTTCCAGGCAATGGCATTGTAAAGGAATTAAATGCTTTTAAGATCTTTACAGGAATGGTGTTTTTCTCAGCTGCACAGATCTTTCTAGAGAGTTTGAACTGCTGGTATCTCACCAATTTCATTTTTTTCAAGTAAGACATTGTGCTGTTTCCATTTTCCCTAGTTTTTCCTTAAAGGAATACTCAGAAGATTTTGGACCCATCCCCTTTCCCTATCATTGACAAAGTGAGATAAGCTCAAAAATACCTTTTTTGTGTCTCTGCGTCCAGTGGCTGGCTCCCAGCTGTTAGCTTCGTACGTAGCTTAGCTCAGCCATTCTCAACCTTGGGGTCCCGACCCCAATTGGGGTTGCGAGATGATTTCTGGGGGTCGCCAAATCATTTAGGAAAAATATAAATGTGCAAAATTAATGTGGCGTCCGACCGAACCTCATTAAGGTCCAAATGTGCAAAATTTTCAACTGGTCTTAAGATTTTGATCAGTTCTGTATTTGACATCACCTCATGAGGTCTGTGATATTCCTACAGAGGTTTGAATTTGTGCAATTTGTAGTAAACAAATGTGGGTACTTTAAATTCAGGGAGTTAAAGATGCTGAAGCAAAAAATTTTACAACCATACCCGGTCTCCCCTACTTGCCACACATGGTTTATACTTCTGTTCCAGCTGCAGTGTCAGCTTGTTAATCTGGTTCTTGTGCGTGCAGAAAGTCAGATATTTGTGAGCAGGAATAAGGCAAATGCATCATAAATATGCGACTTTTTTTGCTTCCTTCACTTTTCAACGGCACAAATAGGAAGATAATCCAGTGTTTATGGACCCTGCTGCTGTCACACACTTCCTGATTCATTCTGTGTGATAAAACTAATTTTCCCAGCAGAGCTCTTCCAGTAAAGGTTAATATTTCATAAGCACAGCCTCGCTTTAGATAAATGTTGTGGATTTGATGTGTTTTGGCTCCGTGCTCGGTCTCTGGTGACCGTGGGCTGAAGCCAGGCTTTAAACAGAGACAATATGTGGAGCCCAAGGGCAAAGGCTCTGCTGCCTGTCGTGATGTTTCTAAGGGCTGCAGCCTCTGCTTCCGGCCTGACCGACAGATGGCATGCTCCTGTGTTAAATCCAGTAATTAACGGAGGCTCCGCAGTTCTCATTAAGGTCCTCATTATTTCTAATTGAGCTCCAAACGTGCAGCGAAAACCCAGATTTCCTCCTGAATTATTCCTCGTTTTTAATGACTGCAAACGCAGCGTGGAGTTGCATCAGTCCCACAAGTTTAGTCCGACGTTGATCAGCTGTGTGGGCGAAATGAGGCGTGACAGCCTGCAGATGCACGGACAGCAGAGCGCGAGCAGAATATTAACAATCAGCTGCTGGAGATGCTGTGCACGAGCGCAGGTACAGGGTGTTATGAATGAATCAGCATCCGTGCAAAAGAAAGCACAACAGAGGTGTTGTTCACTTCAGTCAGTGCTCTGCAACAGCGCAGGTACGGTGGCCCTAAAGTGCAAAACTTACTCTGAATAACAAATTTAAATCCACATCAGAAAATTAGAAAACACAACAAGAAGTCTGGAAACATCCATCATCCAAACTGTTCATCCAGAAAGCCACCCCGGACTGATCATCAGCCAATCACAGGGCCAGATTCAGCAAACGCAACAGCAAATTAGAAAGTACAACAATTAGATAACTATATGAATAAATTAATTAATGTAGTTAACTAGAAAACACAACAAAAATTGAAAAAATATAACAATTAGGGAACTATATGAATAAATTAAGTTGTGTAGTTAACTAGAGAACACAATAACAGATTAGGAAATACAACAATTAGGTAACTATATGAATCAGTAAAAGCTATGGTCTACGATTTGGAAGCTTTGTACATATTAATAACACCGTTTATAAGGCTGTTATGGTCCTATGGTCCTATCTACACAGTATAAAGACCAAAAAGAACGAAAAAAATCCATTCAGTATATCCGCTGCAAAGCTGCATACTAGCTGACCAATCAAACCTTGAAGCCTGTAAGGTTCAATTGGTCAGTGAGTTGTTCAGTGAGTCCATCCAATCCCCTGTCTCCCTCACTACGCAGCGTCATGCCCATGGTCCCCCCTCCTCCCCTCTACCTCCGGTGAGCAGCTGGCAGCGTTAGCTACTGAACTATCATGGAGCCGGAAAAGCCTAGCGCCGAAACCGGGAAGCCGCTTCCCTCTCCTGCGGGGCCCAACGGAGCTCTGCCCGCGGGTCGAGGCCTGTTAGCGGGCTAACGGCTAACGAATGGCCTCAGTCGGCCGTCAGACCTTCAACATCGGCCGTTTCGCCCCTGGTTGATCAGGTAATGGCTTTGTTTACGACAGTGGGAGATGTCTGCTGAATAACTCTGGTTAGTCTGTGCCTGGCCCGGCTAATGACTTGTAGCGGAGCGGGTTAGCCTGTTAGCCGCTGATCGTTAGCACTGTAAGCTGAGCTGGGGAGGACAGGCCGAGAAAGATAAATCCTCCCCCACACTCGGCTCCACTCTGGCAGCGCCAGACCCGCATTGCTGCCGGTCCAATTGAAATGGCTACTGCTGTGTGTTACAAGGGGGATGTCTGTCGTGTTTGATACTTTCAGATGAGCTGAGCTGTTTTTGATTGAGTTTGCTGCTGATATATTGTGCTAGTCGCTCGTAGCTCTGTCCGAGGGGGCTATATGAGGCGCCACAAGCTGGGGGCGGGATCTTGGAACACGGAGGGGAGAGGTGAGGGAAGGAGGGGCAGGCTGCGGTTTCAAATTGTAGACACCGGCTTTAAGTAATGTAGTTAACTAGAAAACACAATAACAAATTAGGAAATACAACAATAAGGTAACTATATGAATAAATTAAGTAATGTAGTTAACTAGAAAACACAATAACAAATTAGGAAATACAACAATTAAGTAACTATATGAATACATAAACAAATGTAATTAACTAGAAAACACAACAATAAATAAAAATGCACAAACTTATTTAAAAAAGGACCAAAAAAGAGAAATAAGCACAAAAACAATCCAAAAATTCCACATGCAGTTACTTTGTTACTTTGTGAATGTGTAAATAATCCATAAAACATTTGCTTTTTAGTTTTGTATCTAAGCCCTTTTTTATATTGTAGAATAATATATTTATACATAAGTCTTTTTTTCTACTTTTATTGAACTCTGTCCCCTTTGGTGCTGTAACACTGCAAATTTCCCCATGTGGGACCAATAGTTTTTTTCACAACTTAAAATTTTCTTTGACAAATCAAAAAACACAATAATATGAAAAATACAAAAAAAAAAACAAGGAGGTTATCACAACAATTAACTACCTTGACAACAAAGTATAAAACACAGCAACATTTAGGTGACTATATAAATACATAAGCAAATGTAAATAAGTAGAGAACACATCAATAAATAAAAAATACAAAAACTTATTAAAAAGGACCAAAAGAGACACACAACACAACTACAAACCTGAAAGCCCAATGTCAAAAGAATATCTCATTAACAAATAAGAAAACACAAAAACATGCTAACAAAACAACAATTAAGAAAGTCACAACCGCAAATACATGTATTAATGGTAAAGAGAAAACCACTGCAATTAATTAAAAAACCCAAAACATAAGAAGTGAAAAAATAAATTACTAAATAAAATGAAATCGGCGGCAAATAAGAATAAACTGAACCAACAAATGAAAAACAATTAGAAAACAATTAAAATAAAAATTCAATGAGAAATAAAATCCCTATAAGACCACAACAACAACAACAATAAACACAACAACAATTAAGAATCAAACATTTCTAGATAAAAAACAATAAATAATAAGCAAATCCTCATTTATATGTTTTTCCGTCCATTGCTGTTTTTTTATTGTAATTTTAATTTGCTCAACCAGCTGTTTTTAATTAGTTGTTTTGGTTTTTTTTTTAATAGTTTTTTTTTTCAATTTGTTAATGTGTTTTTCAGTGTTTTTTTTTTATTTGCAGATGTTATTCTAATTTTTCATAGTCTTTTCTGATTGTTTTTTTTCTGTTTCTTTGATTGGCGGCATCTTTTGCACTCCAGGGCCACCGTATTAAAAATATGTAACCCTTTCATGCATGAAACAATCAATCACAAAAGAATACTTTGAAAAATGTTTGTTTTTATTTTCAAACGAGCTAAAAATCATGGTCATTTTTTAATGTTATATTTTGAGGGAGTTATTCGTACTCTACAGTGGACACCATGCATACGTAGTACAAATGGTAATTTGGTGAATCTTAACAAAGATCAAAAAACATGTCCATGACAAACATTTATTAAGAGTAAATTAAAGAAAAAGCAAATCTGAAGTATATGTATTATTGCTGTTTAATCAAACTGTTCACTTTTAAATTACACAAACATTTAAAATAAAAAATACAAAATTATTTTAAATTTGATTACAAGCATTATACCCAATTTATCCTTTATCAGCTTATTTGGATTTATCATGCAATATCTTGATATGGTAAAAATGGGCAAAGATAATATTTTTAATGAAACTTAAGACAAGGGTTTGGGAATTTACCACCTGGCTGTTGGACATGGCACATGGTACTGCAACCAAATGGATTTAAAATTTATCGGTCAGCGCTTATGCTTGAGAGATGACAGATACTCAGCTTTAAAACTGAAGATTAAATGAGAGATTTTCTGCATTTTTAAAGATTTTTCTGACCCTGTTATTGCAAATAATCTAATTTACATTAATATTTCTTCTTTTGTGTTTTACAGTTTGGATTTCGTTGGCGGACTGAGAATGAAGTCGTCTCTGGCAAAGGTTTGTCCTTCACCTGCTTTAACTTTAATTTAAGTTAAATGTTTGAAGTTTTAGTCTCTTTTCCCTAAAATTCAGCCCCATTGAGCATGAATCTAAAGTTTATTTTTTTCTGAGTATGCAGACTAAATCAGGATTCGGCCATGTTGTCTTCTGACCTGAAACAGTTCACGTATTCGTCCACTAGATGTCCTCAGAGATCAGGAAAATGTACACACCTGTGTTAAATCCAAACACATGCCACTCCACATGTCAGACTCTGCACTGAAGGGAAAACTCTTTCTCCTGATTTCTGTGATTCCTGATCCTCAAATATTTGGTTTCAAGCTGATCTGTTGATTTAGAGGGACGCCTCCTTTCTGCTCCCCTGTGTCATCAGGTGATGACGGGCTCACCTGTAGATAAATTGCCTTCTGCCCAGGTAAATGTTAATGAGACTCTTTCAAAGATATATCACTATTTGCCTTGGCCATTAACCCTTAGCCCAGAAAATTAGACAGACACAAGAACTTACAGGTGTAAAATTAAGTACAGGAGAATGTAGACTGAGTCTATTCGCAGATGATTTAATGTTTTATTTAACACATATAAGGACGTCTCTCCCAAAGGTAAAAGAACTCATTGAAGATTACTTAAAAATATCAGGCTGTGAAATGAATATCAAAAAATAAACAAAGAAAAGCATAGAATTTCATTGTATTGAATTTAGACTGCATTATTAGTTCTGATAAAAGTGCTATATGAAGATAACTTTAAGTCTTTGAGTGAATGAATGAATAATTATTTTAAAAATGTGAAAGGAAGTAGTAACTAATTTTTTTTTAGACAAACAGAAAGTCAGTACAGTGGAAATTCAGCGGTTTTAGCAAACAATCCAAAAAGAAATATAAACAGACTGTTAAAGTCACAGTTTAGCTTCTTTTACATTTCAAAAAGGAGTGGAATGAAGTAAAAATGTCTAAGTTCCACCCCTTTTGATTGTTGAATAATGAAATTAATCCAGTCAGTTAACCTCCAAAGAGAGACATAGAAAAAAAAAAAAAAAAATATATATATATATATATATATATATATATATATATATATATATATATATATATATATATATATATATATACATACACACACACACATACACATACATAGATGACAAACAATTCCCCTGATATACAATGAGCTAATGTAGCAATTGTTTTTTTATTGTCATTATTATTACTGTGTAAATCTGAATATATCGATCTCTATATCTATATCAATATATATATCAATATATCAATATATATATATATCAATATATATCAATATATATATATATATATATCAATATATATTATATATATATATATATATATCAATATATATATATATATATATATATATATATATATATATATATATATATATCAATATCTATATCTATATATATATGTATATAGATATCTATATATATATATATATATATCTATATATATCTATATATATATATATATCTATCTATCTATATATATATATATATCTATCTATATATATATATATATCTACCTATCTATATATATATATATGTATCTATATATATATATATAGATATATACATATATATCTATCTACCTATCTATCCATGCATTTATATATATATATATATATATATATACATATATATATATATATATACATATACTCAACAAAAATATAAATGCAACACTTTTGTTTTTGCTCCCATTTTTCATGAGATGGACTCAAAGATCTAAAATTCATTCCAGATAAACAATATTACCATTTCTTTCAAATGTTGTTCACAAATCTGTCTAAATGTGTGATAGTGAGCACTTCTGCTTTGCTGAGATAATCCATCCCACCTCACAGGTGTGCCACATCAAGATGCTCATCAGACACCATGATTAGTGCACAGGTGTACCTTAGACTGTCCACAATAAAAGGCCACTCTGAAATGTGCAGCTTTGTCTCACAGCAAAATGCCACAGATGTCGCCAGCATTGAGGGAGCGTGCAATTGGCATGCTGACAGCAGGAATGTCAACCAGATCTGTTGCTCGTGCATTGAATGTTCATTTCTCCACCATAAACCGTCTCCAAAGGCGTTTCAGAGAATATGGCAGTACATCCAACCGGCCTCACAACCACAGACCACGTGTAACCACACCAGTCCAGGACCTCCACATCCAGCAGGTTCACCTCCAAGATCGTCTGAGACCATGCCATACATCCATGAACATTACCTCATGTTTCAGCAAGATAATGCACGGCCCTATGTTGCAAGGATCTGTCCACAATTCTTGGAAGCTGAAAATGTCCCAGTTCGTGCATGGCCAGCATACTCACCGGACATGTCACCCATTGAGCATGTTTGGGATGTGCTTGACCGGCGTATACGACAGCCTGTACCAGTTCCCACTAATATCCAGCAACTTTGCACAGCCATTGAAGAGGAGTGGACCAACATTCCACAGGCCACAATTGACAATCTGATAAACTCTGTGCCAAGAAGATGTGTTGCACTGCATGAGGCAAATTGTGGTCACACCAGATACTGACTGGTTCTGAGTCCCCAGACCCCCAATAAAGCAAAAAAAATGCACATTTCAGGGTGGCCTTTTATTGTGGACAGTCTAAGGCACACCTGTGCACTAATCATGGTGTCTGATGAGCATCTTGATGTGGCACACCTGTGAGGTGGGATGGATTATCTCAGCAAAGCAGAAGTGCTCACTATCACACATTTAGACAGATTTGTGAACAATGTTTGAGAGAAATGGTAATATTGTGTATCTGGAATGAATTTTAGATCTTTAAGTCCATCTCATGAAAAATGGGAGCAAAAACAAAAGTGTTGCGTTTATATTTTTGTTGAGTGTATGTATATATATGTGTGTGTATATATATTAATATATATATGTGTATATGTATATATGTGTGTGTATATATATGTATGTATATATGTACATATATTTATATATGTAAATGTATATATGTATGTGTGTATGTATATATGTATGTATATATATGTATGTGTATATATATGTATATATGTATGTGTATATATACATATATATACACATACACACATATATACATATACACATACATATATGTTTATATGTGTGTATGTATGTATATATGTATATATATATGTATTTATGTATATATGTATATATGTATGTATATATATATATATGTATATATATGTATATATATGTATATATGTATGTATGTATGTATGTATGTGTATATATATGTATATACTGTATACTTATAAGTTGAGCTGGTAGTTAAAGGGTTAAACTAAATTAAATGATTGAATGATTTATTTCAGTTTAAATACAAAATAAAATTATATTTAAAAAAAAACAAAGAAAGGCAGCAGATTTAAAAGTCTTCTTAAAAACTAACAGAATTTCACATCTTTCTTTCATTTAGTCCGTAATTTTGGATTGTTTGTGGTTTTCTCTGTTCCCTGAAATGTTACTAAAGTCAAACAATGATTTGATTTGTTCTGTTTCTTAAATATTATATCCCTGAATTTAATGAAGACCACTGCGCAACACTTCAGCTGGTAGTTAAAGGGTTAATATACCCAAGAGAGCAAAGATCTGGAATAATCCATCAATAAAATTCCAAATCATCGCACTGTCATGATATGATTTAACCCACATGCACGCGCACACTCGTGCTCATATCCACGGTATGTCTGAGAAAGCTGACTAAGCCAATATATTGTTCCAGATTAAGACTAATAATCCTCGTCTGTGACAGTTCACCCTGCAGTAGAAAGTCCACAGGAAGTGGATTAGATTAGGTCAGAGGCACCGCGCTCGCTCGTACCGTCCCGCCGTTGATTTGTGGACGTTAACAGCAGACATACTTCTTAAGCAGCAGGATCAATACTCGTCTAACTCCTGCAGCCTCGCCCAGAGAGGGACTTTCTGAAAGATTCAGCTTTGATTATCTTCACAAACGATCATCTGCCCAAACCCTCTGGTCCACTCTCTGCTCCATCACTGATGCTGTTTTTGGGAAAAGGCCTCCCTGTCATATCTGTGGCCCTCGGGCCATGCTGGTGTTAGGTAATGCTGACTCCATCAGGCAGATTAGGGGGAAGCTAACTGTGGTTTTTATAGGCAGTGGAGTGACAGGAGACGAAGAGAAAGTGGCTTTAAGGCCCCATCCACACGAAGCCAAACCGAGGTCTAAAGGCATACGTCTTTTGCTGAATCTGCGTATCATCCATACAAAGACGGTGTTTTGGGGGTCTGTAAACGATCATTTTTGAAACCAGGTTCCAGAGTGGAAAGATTTTGAAATGCCGTATACGCAGCTCTGTGATTACTGTAAACTACAATTTAAATAAATGACAATGAAATAAAATAAGTTTGAAACCGTGATCCTACAAATCAGCTTTTCATAAGATCACACACATAAAAATTTCTGGACACTGTATATTCAAAAACAAAGTCATGTTTTGAGTGGTAAATAAGACAATTCCTGTTTGCATTAAAAATGTTCAAGCTAAGACAAACTAAAGTACACTATACTGCCAAAAGTATTCACTCACCCATCCAAATAATTAGAATCAGGTGTTCCAGTCACTTCCATGTCCACAGGTGTATAAAATCATCACCTAGGCATGCAGACTGCTTTTACAAACATTAGTGAAAGAATGGGTCGCCAACTTTGGGTCGCCAACTTTCTGCAGAGTCAATCTCTACAGACCTCCAAACTTCATGTGGCCTTCAGATTAGCTCAAGAACAGTGCAGAGAGCTTCATGGATGGGTTTCCATGGCCGAACAGCTGCATCCAAGCCTCACATCACCAAGTGCAATGCAAAGCGTGGATGCAGTGGTATAAAGCACGCCGCCACTGGACTCTAGAGCAGTGGAGACGAGTTCTCTGGAGTGACCAATCACGCTTCTCCATCTGACAATCTGATGGACCAGTCTGGGTTTGGAGGTTGCCAGGAGAACCATACTTGTGGGACTGCATTGTGCCAAGTGTAAAGTTTGGTGGAGGGGGTATTATGTTGTGGGGGTGTTTTTCAGGAGCTGGGCTTGGCCCCTTAGTTCCAGTCAAAGGAACTCTGAATGCTTCAGCACACCAAGACATTTTGGACAATTCCATGCTCCAACTTTGTGGGAACAGTTTGGAGCTGGCCCCTTCCTCTTCCAACATGACTGTGCACCAGAGCACAAAGCAGGTCCATAAAGACATGGAGGACAGAGTCTGGTGTGGATCAACTTGACTGGCCTGCACAGAGTCCTGACCTCAACCCCATAGAACACCTTTGGGGTGAATTAGAGCAGAGACTGAGAGCCAGGTCTTCTCGTCCAACTCTTCTGCTCTTCTGGAAGAATGGTGTGTTTACGTGTTAAAATTGGCTTAACTTGGTTTAACTGGAGTGTAACAGGGTTTAATTAATGCTTACAGGATGTTGATAGGGTTTAGATGTAGTTTTACCTTGATTTTAATTTGGTTTTATTGTGGTTTTATACCTTTTGGCCTGTTTTCTACAAGTTAAACTTGGATTTTACTTGGTATTACCTTGGTTGAACTGGATTTAAATATTGTTAAAATGATTTTAACCTTGGTTAAACTGGATTTTTCTGGGTTAAGATAGCAGTTTTATTGGTTTAGCCCCAGTTTTATCTCAGTTTTAACAAGGTTTAATGTCTTTTGACTTGTTGTATTTGTAGTTTAACTGGATTTTAGCTTGGCTTTAACAAAGATAGTCTGCATTTCTTTTAACTTGGTTTAACTGGGGGTAAAACAGGGTTTAAGTAATGATTACAGGGTGCTGATCAGGGTTTAGATGTAGTTTTACTTTGATTGCAATTTGGGTTTATTGTAGTTTTATACCATTTGACCTGTTTTCTACAAATTGAACTTGGTTTTTACTTGGCTAGATGAGATTTAAATATTGTTTGTATGATTATGACCATAGTTAAACTGGATTTTTCTGGGTTAAGATGGCAGTTTTTTTGGTTTTGCCCCAGTTTTATCTCAGTTTTAACAAAGTTTAATGTCTTTTAACTGGTTTTATTCGTAGTTTAACTGCATTTTAGCTTGGCTTTAACAAAGATAGTCTGCATCTCTTTTAACTTGGTTTAACTAGGGGTAAAACAGGGTTTAAGTAATGATTACAGGGTTTAGATGTAGTTTTTTCTGGTTTTATCTTGATTTTAATTTGGTTTTATTGTAGTTTCATACCATTTGACCTGTTTACTACAAGTTGAACTTGGTTTTTACTTGGTTAGACAGATTTAAATATTGTTAAAATGATTTTGACCATAGTTAGACTGGGTTAAGAAAACCGTTCTATTGGTTTTGCCTCCGTTTTATCTCAGTTTTGACAAATGTAATGTCTTTTGACTTGTTGCATTCGTAGCTTAAGTGCATTTTAGCTTGGCTTTAACAAAGAGTCTGCATCTCTTTTAAACCGAAGTTCAAGTTAACAGGGTTAAAATGATGCTAACAAGATTTTGACCAGGGGTTTAGATGTAGTTTTACCTTGATTTTAATTAGGTTTTATGTTAGTTTGATACCATTTTACCTGTTTTGTACAAGTTGGACTTTGTTTTAACTTGGTTAAACTGGATTTTTCTGGATTTAAAAAGCATTTTTATTGGTTTTGCCCCAGTTTTACCTCAGTTTTGACAAGGTTTAATGTCCTTTGACTTGTTGCATTCGTAGCTTAAGTGCATTTTAGCTTGGCTTTAACAAAGAGTCTGCATCTCTTTTAAACCGAAGTTCAAGTTAACAGGGTTAAAATGATGCTAACAAGATTTTGACCAGGGGTTTAGATGTAGTTTTACCTTGATTTTAATTAGGTTTTATGTTAGTTTGATACCATTTTACCTGTTTTGTACAAGTTGGACTTTGTTTTAACTTGGTTAAACTGGATTTTTCTGGATTTAAAAAGCATTTTTATTGGTTTTGCCCCAGTTTTACCTCAGTTTTGACAAGGTTTAATGTCCTTTGACTTGTTGCATTTGTAGTTTAACTGCATTTTAGCTTGGCTTTAGTGAAGATAGTCTACATCTCTTTTGGCATGGTTTAGATATTTTTATGGTGAATTATTCCATTTAAACCAGAACAAACATGTCTGTAAACGTGGTTATTTCTGCTGTAAAAATGGTATTTCATTGAGTGCTAATGGGACTTTTCACCTGCAGATTTTAGCTCATTGACTTTATTTTGGCCTTACCCATTATCTCAGTTTGATAGCATTACTCATGATCAAAAGCAGCTCTTAATCACCTCGTATTCGTGGTCTAAGGTTCGTTAAATCTTTGTTCGTGCTGTACTCAGGTTACATTTCAGCACAGTCTCCTCTTTGTAAGCAGAGCTGGATTTCTCAGGTCCCCAAACGCAGGATTTGACAGAGGTGGGGTGTTGAGACATGCAGGCGATCATTCCAGCTCGTGTTTTTCTTGCTTTCCTGCAGGATTCCCCAGAGGTATAAATTCAGCTTTAGCCCTGCTGTCAGCAGGGAGGTGAAAGGACAGAGGCAGCTGAAGCCAGACTTTTTTTTGCTGGGCCTCCTGTCCTGTCAAAGTAAATGGAGTGTGCTCTCCTCTTATGTAACTTCCTCAGTGTTTGGAGAAAAAATGGCTTCAGCATGTTGGCTCTTACTTACAGTTCAGGGAGGAATGAGACGTGACCCACCTCTGCCACCTCTGCTTAACTCGCCCTGTTCACTGGAGTGTGAGGCCACTTGAAGCCTGAACCGTGACTGCAGGTCTTTGGTGTTTGTTTAATCTCCTCTTTCTAAAATAACTCCATTCAGGCTCATCCACGGTGCCACTTTAAGGTGTTAAATTAAGGCTTTGTGATGCTTCAACCTTAATATGAATGCATCAGCAAATATGGGACAAAGGCAGAGTGACGTCAGCATTTTGGTTTCTGAAATATCAATATGGTTTAAAAAAATATAATGTTTCCGCTTCATTTTTGATTTTTTAAAATTCCCTTTTAAAGTAACTATTTATCAATTTTATGTATGTTTTTATTTTTTTTAATAGATTTTTAAATTTTCATATTAAAATATATTATTCATTTGTTAATCTTAATCATTTTCTTTGATTTAAAAAGTCAATTCTATTTTATTGTGTTTAATTTGAATTTTTAAACTTTTTTCTATAACTATTTGTTGATCATAATTTTTAATTGTATTCCTTTTGAAAGTAAATAATATTTTTTAATCAATTTCTTATTTTATGCACTTTTATTTTTTCATTACTTTTTATGCATATTTTTTTGTTTTCATTGAATAATTTTGTATCATTTAATTTTTTATTTTATTGTATTTTTATTAATTTTTTTAAATTTAAAGGAATATATTTTTCAAGTATTTATATATATTGTAATTTTTTCAGGATTTTTCCCCCCAAAATTATTCAGTTTAAATGCTTTTATATAATTTTTTTTTTTACCTATTTTTATTTTTTTATTTTATAGTTTAAGTGAGAAGGCATCAGGCCACCAAGTTTTCACAGTTGTTCAGTCTATTGGTAGAGAAGTCCTGTGTCTTTGCTTTTATGACTTTTAATCTGTTTTTTTGAAGTGTGCCTGTTGAAGAGTCTGAAGTTTTTATGAAATAGTCTGCAGAGACACATTAACAGCCTGTTATTTTTAACCCCTACATTGTAAACAACACTCAGTGGTGTGTATTTCTCCCTGATGCTGTGGACTAAATCAAAGTTGCAGAATGAGCTCTGAACCTTGGCTCAGCTCGTCGATATGAGAGACTGAAGATCTGGAGTCAGAGGCAGGAGAGCGTGTGTGGAAAATGAACGAGTCTTTGGGGGGCCCGTTACTCTCCAGATACCTGAAGAATCTGCCCGGGGGTAGAGAGCGAGGATCGTCCTGGGCTTCACAGGCTGAGAATTTATTAAAGGTGATCGACCTCCACGAGGGGCGGAGGGCGGTGCTGAGGTTTCTGCAGCCAGCTCTGAATTCAGAAGCTTTAAAGCTACGACACATGAAGCAGACGGACTCATCAGTCCAGTCCGCGCTTAAAAATCTGTCAAGGAATAAAATGTAATATTAGTTTCAATCAATCAAACTTTATTTATATAGCACTTTTCATATAAAAAATGTAGCACAAAGTGCTACGGACAGATGAATTAAATGAAGGATTTATGACCCAAACCCACTCCACACAGCACCTGAACCCACCCACACGACAGTCCATAAACAGTGTTTATAAAAAGCATCATTAATAAAAGACAGTAATAAAGAACACTGCTGTACCCAGTACATACTGAGGAAACACCATCTTAAAGGTTTAAAAATGAGAAAACACTGGAGGTTAGGTTAGAGTGTAAAATTAAATATATCCTAAAATAAAACAAGAAAATTATTCTTTTAAAATAATAATAAATAATAAATTGGAACGAAGTAAAAAAAAAAAAAAATAGAAAAACTAGAAAAAAAATAAGGAAAGATAGAAAAGATACTAAAATAAAATAGAATAAAATAAGATAAAGATTTCAAAAAAAATAAAAAATAAATTGATATCAAGTAAAAAAAATAGAAAAATAAAAAAATAAGGAAAGACAGAAAATATATAAAATAAGAGAGATTTTTCTAAATAACAATAATAGTAACAATAAATAACAAATTGAAATCAAGTAAAAAAACTAGAAAATAAAATAAGGATGGATAGAAAATTCAGAATGAAATGAAAACCAAAACCTAGGGCTGGGAATGTGGCCTTAAAATAAAATCCCTGTTTTTTCCCCCACAAAACTTGATTTACGATTTTATTCGATTTTTTTCCCTCTCAAAGCAAAAAAACTCCCAGTGATACAAAAATTACATGAATCAAGTTCTGTCTTTATGCTGTCAAAATATATTCCTAAATCAATCAGAATTTCCCTCTTAAAATTAAAGTGTGTGTCATAAATGTTGATGATGTAGTTCTAACACAGGCAGGTTTGCCTACATAAACACTGAAAGCTGAGGGATTTCCACAGCTCGTTAACATGTTTCTCTCTGATCAATATTTAATCTAATTTAATAAAAAATAAATACAAGCCGATAAAAGTGCTTGTGTAAAACCTGACAGGGCCACCAACATTAAAAACTTTAAAGTTGCACTATTTATATTTTTTCAAACTTTGGAACTACTTAGTATTTAAATAAATAAATGAAGAAAAAAATATTTTTTAAATCTTCTGCAGAAATTAATTCAAATTAATCAATTTAATTGATATATTGCCCAGCCCTACTTCAGTGACTTTGATTAATTGTCTGCATATGCTAATTTAAAAAAAGAAATAGATGATTATGTACCTCTTTAGCCATTTTCCTGTGAAATGGATTTAAGCTTTCATCTTGACCCAATAATTCATCTAAAGGTTTGGAGAACAGCACCCAGTGGAGCTAACTTTGAGTTACATACGCTGTAGGAAAAGTGCTATATAAATAAACTTGCCTTGCCTTCCCTAACAGTTAATAATGAATAGCAATCAAAAACACCTTAAAATTAATAATATTGACTTAACTTATACAGAGAAGAATGATTTGATACCCTTTAGTTTAAAGGTGCTATGAGGAGAATCTATTTCCGGCGACATAAAGACTCTGCTACCCATGAGCATGCACGGTGACTGTTGTAAAGACGTGACCCAAGCCAAAGCGTGTGTTTGTTGTGATGCTAATGAATGCAGCTCGGACCTTCCTCAGAACTCTGCATTGCTTTACAACTTCTTTTTTCAACAACTTACAGGATGCAAAGCCACGAGGTAATGTATCTCTTTCTAGTTACGTAGCGGTAGTTTTTGATGTGTGACAACAAGCAAATTTTGGAAAACTTAGTATTGTAGTTTTGTAGCCGGCTATATATGTCCCTACTTACAGCCCGGTGCTCTAAGACGTGTCTGAATAATATAAATTTGCTCTAGTTTTAATTAGGGGTGGACAATACTGGGAATTTTGGTATCGATCCGACACTAAGTTAATACAGGGCTAGCTAGTATCACCGATACCGATACTTTTTACCTGAAATGTAATGATCATTGAATAATTTTGTAATTTTGCCTTGAGTTGGTTGATTATGATTTTAGTCAATAAAAATGCTTTTTATTAATGAACCACAACAATAGAACAAAATGTGAACTGTATGAAAGTAATAAGTTATCCCACATTTAAGAAAAAAATCACAAGTGCAAAATAACAAAAAAAGCAGCAATGAAAAAATATATAAATATAACAATGTCACCATCACAACAAAAAATACCTTCCATTGGACAGATAAAGTGTAAACTACAGTTAACCTTAACCTTTGGCTTTCTGCTCACAAAGCCCTCTCTTGTTGCCCTTTTGGCTCTGTTTCCATATTGACAACAGATTTATAGGTTTTTGTTCAGGAACAGTAACATGTTGACATAGAGGGAGAGAGGTGCGCTGTTTAGAAGCGGCAGTCGGAGCGGAGGAAAGTAAAGTAAAGACGACGTAAGAGAAACTGCAGTATCGATCTCATCACGCTAGCATAGATCGATACCAATACTCAGCTTGGTATCAATACTATCGATATTAAGATCGATACGCCCACCCCTAGTTTTAATTGTCTTGTTCCCAAAGTTGAGTACCCAGGCCAGTCCAGCCCTGTCCGACCTGACCCTGAAGCTAAGGAATAGCATTTATAGATAACCTATTTTGATGCTATAAAACTCATCTTAAAGTGTGTATTTCCATCAGGCAGACATCTAAAAGAGAGACTTTTCTGTAATTACTTAAAAACTCCTCATAGCATCTTTAATCAATTTAATCGATATATTTCCCAGCCCTACCTAAACCTAAAAAAACCTAAAACCCTCTTACTAAATCACACCTTCAGTCCTCCACCGGCCTGTTTTAGCACCTTCTCGGTGAACCTGTCCAGGCCGTCAGAGCGTGAGTAAAAAGTGAAACAGCCCGTCTGTCACGCCCTGCCTCTTCATCCACTGAATGTTAATCATGCAGCCATCTGTCCCGTGGTGGATCCGTCCTGATCTCGGGCCTCTGGCGGGCAGCTTTAGTGACCATTGACGTAGGAGGACAGGAGTTCCCCTCTTAATGGGTTTAGTCAGCCGACCTGATAGCGGTGAGGCCCACATGATGTGTGAGGATACCCGCTGCGCATCAACAAAACAGCCTGATCCTCTTTTTCCTTTTTTTCAAGCTTCTGCAGAGGATGAAGTTGTCTCATGTTGATTTGTGATCAGAGCTGTTTGAGAGAGTGAACAATTGTTCCCCGGCCTCCTTGTTCTTGTTGTTTTAAGTTTAGGTTAAGAAACAGTTTCTGTAGCTGCAGGGCGAAGCTCA